>RJWK010019134.1:0-32674 GCA_004363435.1 Platanista minor | reverse complement strand
AGCCAGGAGGGAGTCCGGGAAAAAGTCTGGAATAGCATAAGAGGCAAGAGACCATTTTTTCAGGGTGTACGAGGAGAGGAGGTTCAGAGCACCACCTAAACGAGTTCCAGAGACAGACATGAGCCGTGGCTATCAATGTGGAAACCAGAGACGGGCATGAAATGCTAAGGCTGCTGCTACAGCCACCAAGAATCCTGTGTGCAAGCACAGGTCACTATCCACATCTCCCCTCCCAGGAGCCTGTGCAGCCCAGCACTGCCAGGGTCCCGTGATCCCGGGACAACTTCCCCAGGAGAACACACAGCGTGCCTCAGCCTGTTGCAACGTCACGCCGTCCTCTGCCACCACAGGCTTGCCCCTCATTCCGAATGCCTTCCAACCCCTGGCCTGAGTGAGCCAGAGCCCGCTATTCAGCCACTCCTTTAACCCCGTCCTGTCTGGGCAAAGAACAGATGCCAGAGAGCAACCTACATGCAGAGAGGGGCCAAACGAAAAGCTGAACCCTAGGAGGTGTGCAAACAAAAGACAAAGGGAAATTTCTCCATGCAGCCTAAAGAGCAGCAGATTAAATCTCCACAGTCAACTTGATTTACCCTGCATCTCTGGAAAAGCTGAATAGACAATGAATCATCCCAAAATTGAGGTGGTAGACTTTGGGAGCAACTATAGACTTGGGGTTTGCTGTATGTGACTGATTAGTTTCTGATTTTTACGTTTATCTTAGTATAGTTTTTAGCACTTGTTATAATTAGTGGATTTGTTTGTTAGTTTGGTTGCCCTCTTCTTTTATTACTATTTTTTACTTTTTTTAATAACATTTTTTTATTTTAATAACTTTATTTATTTATTTATCCTTTCTTTTTTTTTTTTCTCCCTTTTCTTTTAAGCTGTGTGGCTGACAAGGTTTTGATGCCCCGGCTGGGTGTCATGCCTGAGTCTCTCAGGTGGGAGAGCCAAGTTCAGGACATTGGACCACCAGAAACCTCCCAACCACATGTCATATCCATCGGCGAGAGCTCTCCCAGAGATCTCCATCTCAACACTAAGACCCAGCTCCATTCAACGATCAGCAAGCTGAAACACTGGACACCCCATGCCAAACAACTAGCAAGAAAGGAACAAAACTCCCCCCATTAGCAGAGATGCTGCCTAAAATCATAATAAGGTCACAGACACCCAAAAACACACCACCGGATGTGGTCCTACCCACCAGAAAGACAAGATGCAGCCTCATTGAACAGAACACAGGCACCAGTCCACACCACCAGTAAGCCTACACAACACACTGAACCAACCTTACCCACTGGGGGCAGACACCAAAAACAACAGGAACTACGAACCTGCAGCATGCAAAAAGGAGACCGCAAACACAGTAACTTAAACAAAATGAGAAGACAGAGAAATACACAGCAGATGAAGGAGCAGAGTAAAAACCCACCAGACCAAACAGATATGAGGAAATAGGCAGTCTACCTGAAAAGGAATTCAGAGTAATGATAATAAAGATGATCCAAAATCTTGGAAATAGAATGGAGAAAATAAAAGAAACGTTTAACAAGGACCTAGAAGAACTAAAGAGCAAACAAACAAGGATGAATAACACAATAAATGAAACTAAAAATTCTCTAGAAGGAATCAATAACAGAATAACTGAAGCAGATGAACGGATAAGTGACCTGGAAGATAAAATAGTAGAAATAACTACTGCAGAGCAAAATATGAAAAAAAGAATAAAAGAATTGAGGACAGACTCAGAGACCTCTGGGACAACATTAAACACACCAACATTCGATTTATAGGGGTCCCAGAAGAAGAAAAGAAAAAGAATGGGACTGAGAAAATATTTAGAAGAGATTATAGTTGAAAATTGCCCTTATATGGGAAATGAAATAGTAAATCAAGTACAGTAAGTGCAGAGACTCCAATAAAGGATAAATCCAAGGAGAAACATGCCAAAACACGTATTAATCAAACTATGAAAAATTAACTACAAAGAGAAACTATTAAAAGCAGCAAGGGAAAAACAACAAATAACATACAAAGGAATCCCCATAAGGTTAACAGCTGATCTTTCAGCAGAAACGCTGCAAGCGAGAAGGGGGTGGCAGGACATATTTCAAGTGATGAAAGGGAAAAACCTACAACCAAGATCACTCTACTCAGCAAGGATCTCATTCTGATTCGAAGGAGAAATTAAAACCTTTAGAGACAAGAAAAAGTTAACAAATTTCAGCACCATCAAACCAGCTTTACAACAAATGCTAAAAGAACTTCTCTAAGTGGGAAACACAAGAGAAGAAAAGGACCTACAAAAACAAACCAAAAATAATTATGAAAATGGTAATAGGAACACACATGTCAATAATTACCTTAAAAGTAAAAGGATTAAATGCTCCAACCACAAGACACAGACTGGCTGAATGGATACAACAACAAGACCTGTATATATGCTGTCTACAAGAGACCCACTTCAGACCTAGGGACACATACAGACTGAATGTGAGGGGATGGAATATGATATTCCATGCAAATGGAAATCAAAAGAAAACTGGAGTAGCAATTCTCATATAGACAAAATAGACTTTAAAATAAGACTATTACAAGAGACAAAAAAGGACACTACATAATGATCAAGGGATAAATCCAAGAAGAAGATAAAACAATTGTAAATATTTATGTACCCAACATAGGAGCACCTCAATACATAAGGCAAATGCTAACAGCCGTAAAAGGGGAAATAGTAACACAATCAAAGTAGGGGACTTTAGCACCCCACTTTCACCAATGGACAGATCATCCAAAATGAAAATAAATAAGGAGACACAAGCTTTAAATGATACATTAAACAAGATGGACTTAATTGATATTTATATGGCATTCCATATAAAAAGAACAAAATACATTTTCTTCTCAAGTGCTCATGGAACATTCTCTAGGATAGATCATATCTTGGGTCACAAATCATGTCTTGGTAAATTTAAGAAAATTGAAATCGTATCAAGTATCTTTTCTGACCCCAACGCTATGAGACTACATATCAATTACAGGAAAAAAAATCTGTAAAAAATACAAACACATGGAGGCTAAACAATACGCTACTAAATAACCAAGAGATCACTGAAGAAGTCAAGAGGAAATCAAAAAATACCTAGAAACAAATGACAATGAAACACGACAACCCAAAAACTATGGGATGAAGCAAAAGCAGTTCTAAGAGAGAAGTTTATAGCAATACAATCCTACCTCAAGAAACAAGAAACATCTCAAATAAACAATCTAACCTTACACATAAAGCAACTAGAGAAAGAAGAACAAAACAACCCCAAAGTTAGCAGAAGGAAAGAAATTATGATAGATCAGAAATAGACGAAAAAGAAATGAAGGAAACGATAGCAAAGATGAATAAAACTAAAAGCTGGTTCTTTGAGAAGATAAAAAAAATTGATAAACCACTAGCCAGACTCATCAAGAAAAAAAGGGAGAAGACTCAAATCAATAAAATTAGAATTGAAAAAGGAGAAGTAACAACTGACACTGCAGAAATACAAAGGATCATGAGAGATCGATACAAGCAACTATATGCCAATAAATTGGACAACCTGGAAGTAATAGACAAATTCTTAGAGAACCACAACCTTCTGAGACTGAACCAGGAAGAAATAGAAGATATAAACAAACCACTCACAAGCACTGAAATTAAGACTGTGATTAAAAATCTTCCAACAAACAAAAGCCCAGGACCACTGTCTTTAAAGGTGAATTCTATTAAACATTTAGAGAAGAGCTAACACCTATCCTTATCAAACTCTTCCAAAATATAGCAGAAGAAGGAACACTCTCAAACTCATTCTACAAGACCACCATCACCCTGATACCAACACCAGACAAAGATGTCACAAAGAAAGAAAACTACAGGTCAATATCACTGATGAACATAGATGCAAAAATCCTCAACAAAATACTAGCAAACAGAATCCAACAGCACATTAAAAGGATTATACACCATGATCAAGTGGGGTTTATCCCAGGAATGCAAGGATTCTTCAATATACACAAATCAATGTGATAAACTATATTAACCAATTGAAGAAGAAAAACAAAATGATCATCTCAATTGGCACAGAAAAAGCTTTGAAAAAATTCAACACCCATTTATGATAAAAACCCTCCAGAAAGTAAACATAGAGGGAACTTACCTCTACAGATTCAATGCAATCCCTATCAAAGTACAAATGGCATTTTTCACAGAACTACAACAAAAAATGTCACAATTTGTATGGAAACACAAAAGACCCTGAATAGCCAAAGCAATGTAGAGAAAGAAAAATGGAGCTGGAGGAATCAGGCTCCCTGACTTCAAACTATACTACAAAGCTGCAGTAATCAAGACAGTATGGTACTGGCACAAAAAGAGAAATATAGATCAATGGAACAGGATACAAAACCCAGAGATAAACCCATGCACATATGGTCACCTTATCTTTGATAAAAGAGGCAAGAATATACAATGGAGAAAAGACAGACACTTCAATAAGTGGTGCTGGGAAAACTGGGAAGCTACATGTAAAAGAATGAAATTAGAATACTCCCTAACACCATACACAAAAATAAATTCAAAATGGATTAAAGACCTAAATGTAAGGCCAGACACTATAAATCTCTTAGAGGAAAATGTAGCCAGAACATGTTATGACATAAATCACAGCAAGATCCTTTTTGACCCACCTTCTAGAGAAATGGAAATAAAAAAAAAAGGGACCTAATGAAACTTAAAAGCTTTTGCACAGCAAAGGAAACCATAAACAGGACAAAAAGACAACCCTCAGAATGGGAGAAAATATTTGCAAATGAATCAACAGACAAAGGTTAATTTCCAGAATACACAAGCAGCTCATGCAGCTCAATATCAAAAAAACACACAACCTAATCCAAAAATGGGCAGACCTAAATAGACATTTCTCCAAAGAAGATATTCAGATTGCCAACAAACACAGGAAAAGCTGCTCAACATCACTAATCATTAGAGAAACACAAATCAAAACTACAATGAGGTATCATCTCACACCAGTCAGAATGGCCATCATCAAGAAATCTACAAACAATAAATGCTGGAGAGGGTGTGGAGAAAAGGGAACCCTCTTGCACTGTTGGTGGGAATGTAAATTGATACAGCCACTATGGAGAATACTATGGAGGTTCCTTAAAAAACTAAAAATAGAGCTACCATACAACCCAGCAATGCCACTATTTACAATAGCCAGGACATGGAAGCAACCTATGTGTCCATCGACAGATGAATGGATAAAGAAGATGTGGCACATATATACAATGGAATATTACTCAGCCATAAAAAGAAATGAAATGGAGTTATTTGTAGTGAGGTGGATGGACCTAGAGTCTGTCATACAGAGTGAAGTCAGAAAGAGAAGAACAAATATAGTACGCTAACACATATATATGGAATCTAAAAATATATATATATATGGTTCTGAAGAACCTAGTGCCAGGACAGGAATAAAGACGCAGACATAGAAAATGGACTTGAGGACACAGGGAGGGGGAAGGGTAAACTGGGACGAAGTGAGAGAGTGGCATTGACATATATACACTTCCAAATGTAAAACAGATAGCTAGTGGGAAGCAGCCACATAGCACAGGGAGATCAGCTAGGTGCTTTGTGACCACTTAGAGGGGTGGGATAGAGAGGGTGGGAGGGAGATGCAAGCAGGAGGGGAGCTGGGGATAGAGGTATACATATAGCTGATTCACTTTGTTATACGGCAGAAACTAACACAACATTGTAAAGCAATTATACTCCAACAAAGATATGAAAAAAAAAAAAAAGAAAAAAGATGATTAAGTGTGAAATATATTGGAAAATCACCATGGAGATGTTGTAAACAGCCAAATAACCCAAAATCTAGCCAAAGTTTAGAATTAGAATTCTTCTGGATTTTGTAAAGTGGGACATCCTAGCTCCTCAATGCCTCAACAGTGAATGATATTTTAAGGAATAATTCTCCCTCCTCAAATGCTGAAGTTAAAATGCCACAATTTGTCTGAATTATCAGATCAGTCAATGGATGAATGTTTTAGAGGACAACTTCAAGTCCTACCCTTTTTCAGTTTTAATTGAAAAAAAAAAATTACCTAATTAGCCTGGTGGTTAGAAAATGAAAGAGGTTTCTTTCAAATAAACTGGCTACCACATCTGTTCCTGAGTGTCTCCACTTCTTCTGAAATAACTTTTATATGTCATAGGCTACTGTGGGTTAAAAGGTATAAATTCTCTAAAAGGGCATGCTACTAATTTTCCTCCTAACAATCAAACAGTGTCATGTCTTTTTATAAATAGAAAACAAGTTAGAGACACAGATGTAGAGAACAAATGGATGGACACCAAGGGGGGAAAGTGGCAGGGTGGGTGGTGGCCGTGGGATGAATTGGGAGATTGGGATTGACATATATAAACTAACATGCATAATATGGATAACTAATAAGCACCTGCTGTATAAAAATATAAAATTCTTAAATTCAAAAAAAAAAAAAGAATTAACTGAAAATTAAAAAAATAAATAAATAACAAGTTTGACCAATAACAATAATCTTCAGCTAATATTTAATCAGGAGAACACACATCAAAATTTTGTTGAGTTCACCAAATATTTATATCTCCAAAAATCATTTTAGATAAGAATCCATTATGCTAAGCATTCATGTAGAGAAAAAATGTTACTTAAAGGTCCAGAAAGAAACAGGATTTGCCTCAGACCAGAAGGTTAATTTTTTCTGTAATAATTCAATCACAGATTCCTAAATGTTGAACAGTATAGCTGACACTAGAACTCAGTTCTTAAGTGTGGACAACCTGACAATCAATCCATTTCAAATTCTCCACACACCACTCTCCTGGCCATCTCTGAGCATTAATACAAAGTTCCCTTTCAAAAGATTTGATTGTCCTCAAAGTCAGAAATCCCCTCCGTTCTACACACCAATGGTGGGAGATACAAAAGGGCCAGGGCCATCCCTCTTAAACTTTCCAACTTATCTCCCGTTTCTATAACTGAAATCCTGGCATGCCCAAGGCTACACAGTCCCTAGTCTCAGAGACTTTTGAGTCCTGGTGGTAGAATCTCAGTATCTGCAGCATTACTCTCATTTTCCATATCCCACAGCATTTACTCAACAACATTTTATTAGAGCCCTAGAGTGAGAAAGGGCAAGGTGAGGAGATGACAGATACAGAAGCATAAGGGATATAGATATACTCTCACTCTAAGTGAAATGTTTTAGCACAGGATGGTGGCAAACAGATGTTTTATTCCTTTCACTAAGTGGCTAGACAAAAACTAAGATCAGGAATAGAGCTAAGAAACACAGATCCAACTCTTCAATAGTTCGAAAATTTTTGAAGAGGTGGAAAGGGTGGATGGATCCAGGCTCTGAGATCCAGTTTATTTGTGGAACAAAATAGGAACCAATAGGGCTTCCCTGGAGGCACAGTGGTTGAGAGTCCGCCTGCCGATGCAGGGGACATGGGTTCGTGTCCCAGTCCGGGCAGATCCCACATGCCGTGGAGCAGCTGGGCCCGTGAGCCATGGCCGCTGAGCCTGCGCGTCCGGAGCCTGTGCTCTGCAACGGGAGAGGCCACAACAGTGAGGCCAGCGTACCAAAAAAAAAAAAAAAAGGAACCAATGAATACGCAATGTCCTATCTTGTATGTTTTTATCTGGGGGGCAGGGGGAGACTAGACATGGAAAACTCCTAAAATATCACCAGTAGGTATCATTTCACCATTCTTGTTACATTCTATTTTGATGTAGACCATCCTTAAAGTACAAATTACTCTAAAACAGATAGTGTTTAGCCCAACATTCCACTTGTCCTAATGCCCAAATTACAATAATACAAATCCACGTTCTGTTTGTCTTGAGAACATCCAATACCTCTGGAAATCCCTAAGGAATGTATATTCTATAAGTATGTACTAATTGTCATTTGTCACCTCAGCACCCTGTCCCCAGGCAACATCTCTGAGCCTCTTTCTTATTCTCAGTATAGAAACACAGACTTGAGCCCCTTCCCAAAACAGTTAGTTAGAACCTTTAACATCTAGCACCATATTAACATTTAGCCCAAAAGCTTGTGGATACGAGTAGAAAGAAAAACAACCTATCATTATACTGGGAACTAGATGTGACTAGCATAACTACATGGCCTTGAACCTCCCCCAACCACCAAGGGTTCTCTGATAAGTTTCCGTTCCCCCACCTATGAGGCTTTCACTGAGGGTTAGGAACTAACTCCCCACCTCACAAAGACATGTCTTTCAGGGCTCTCTTCTCCACAGAGCCAGGCTTCTCACAAGCACCTGTGGGGTTTTCTCATTGGGGGAGGGTGGTTATTTCTCCCACAGCTACATTAAGTACAATATGCCAGTTAAAACACAGATAGAAAAAGGGACAATGGTACCAAGAAACATAATTCTTCTACAATGTTATTATGTAGAGCAGTTTAGCTCCTCATATGCCAAAGGGAGATCCCAGAAGAGGAGGCTGGCTTCTCCTTCTGCATAACCAAAAAGCAAAATAAAGAGATTTTTATCTAAACAAAGAAGCAATTTGCCCCTGAAACAAACACAGAAAAACTGCTGGCAATTTTAACATAGCAGCCCCTTCCCACCTACTCCCACCCCCACCCCAGGCATAAAAGTTGTCAAAGTTGTCAAAATGTGAAATTTTCTCTTAGCTAGCTACATTGAGTGCAACTTAAGTATTACTCAGTGTAATCCTAACCACAAACTTGTGAAGTGGGTATTATTCTTCCATTTTTAGAAGAGGAGACTGGTCTGAGAACTTCAATAATTTTGCCCATGGTCACACAGACCCAGCTGAATTTAATGCTTTGGTAGACAAGAAAAAGAATGTGACCAAGGAAATAACGTGAGAAAACAAGATCTAGTGAGAAGGAATAGAAAGAACCCTGACAAGGGCCACAGGAAGCCACAAAGGAGAAAGCACACCTATGGATGAGCCTTCACTAAGAGACAGCATAACCCAGGCCACCAACATCCCTGACTGCCTGCTTGAGTTTAGGTCTAATATGCTCATTAGCTCAAACTGTCTTGGGTCCTGAATGCTTGGCATTCAAGACTTATTCTCCCTCCTAATACACTCATTTTTCTGAAATAATGTTTATATTATTTTATTGTTCATATTGAATAAGTCTAAAGTCATTTACTCTGAAATGTGAAGGTAACCAACACTATTATCATGGTAAGAGTCCAGTTTACATATTCTGTCATTGCTGTTGACATGAGCTGGTTAGAGTCCCCTGTGATAAGCTACAGAGGTGTCATTTAATCACATGCATTTCACCCATTTGTACTACAGCGGGAATTGGACTTGTATTTACAACTATGCCTGGGAATCTCTTAATGGAATTAACTAAAACTATCATCCCAAATAAAGAAGGTAGATTTAAAATCCATGCCCTAATGTCAAGATAGGGAGAGACAAATTAAAAAATAAACAGGGCTTCCCTGGTGGCGCAGTGGTTGAGAGTCCACCTGCCGATGCAGGGGACACGGGTTCGTGCCCGGGTCCGGGAAGATCCCACATGCCGCGGAGCAGCTAAGCCCGTGAGCCATGGCCGCTGAGCCTGCGCATCCGGAGCCTGTGCTCTGCAACGGGAGAGGCCACAACAGTGAGAGGCCGACGTACCGCAAAATAAATAAATAAATAAATAAAAATTTAAAAATTAAAAAAAAAACCATAATTGCCTTTGTACAGAAAAATCCTCTAGCAAATGAGTCTATTGAAAAAAAATCCAAATTTCTGATGATGCATAAAATGCCAATCACAAGTTTATCTAACATATTTCTAAACTATAACTCAATATTTTTCCATTGATTTTGATTTTATAGAGGCCATTAAAAAAACTCCAAAAGTTTTAGACATCTTGTTGAATATATGTAACATTACTGAATTGTACACTTAAAAATGGGTAAGATGGTAAATTTTATACAAGTATATGGTTTTGTCACAATTTTTAAAATTTTTATTAGATAAAATTTTTAAATAATCCAAAACAATCAAATCATTTAAATTACTTATGCAGCAATATTCTGTGCATCAACGATAATAATCATAACAGCAACAATGATAATGTTAATTTTAAAAGATTAGCTTGACAGTGTTACCAGTTGTTATGTTGGGTAATATACATTTCATTATTATATTATATCATCATTTTATATATATATATATATATATATATATATACACACACATATGTTCTGGACATTTTGTTTAAAAAGATAAAGATAAAAATAACATTTTAAAAATATTTACATTAAATTTCTTTAAAGAGTAAAGTTTATTATCTAAAAGCATATATTACACATACTTAAAATTCACATGCTAGAAAAACTTTTTTCTCCAGAGACACTGAATAATGTATTTATGTTATGCTTAGTCTTAGAGGGGAAAAGAATATTGAAGATAAATGCAAAACATACAGAGCTATGAGAGACCAATAATGATTTTTGCAAAACCTTGGAAACAAACTATGTGTAATTTTAACTTCTGGTTGTGAGACAATATAATCAAGAAGATTTAACCAATAAATGTAGGGATCACAGTATTTTTTTTTTAAGTGCACAATTATCAAATTCTCCCATTTTCCAAACTGGCGATTAAAATAATTATAAAATGTAGAAGCAGCATTTTTACAAACCATGAACAAATGCGCAAAAATAATTTGGTCTTTTCCAAGGAATATTTATATATTTAAAAAAAAGAAAAACTATTGCTCCCTATCCCAAAAAAATATCTAATGTGTTACAAGTCTCCTTCTTATCTAAGATCTCAGTCAACCTCACACAACAAGAGAGTATTTTCATATTCTAACTTCTTATGTTGTTTTGTTTCTATAAGTGAGAATTAATACCTGAAAAACATTTCCCAGGCCCAATTTTAGCCCAAACACCAAGAAGTCTAGTAGAAAAGCTGACATACACTCTGGTCAAAAGAATTAAATGGAACAAGTTATAAGATCCATAAATATTTCATGTATGCGAACTAGTTGTTAAATCTAACAAGTAAAAAGTCACATGATTTGATTCGATTTTCCACAACTGGATTAACTAATCATTTAACGTTAAGCATCAGTAAAGAATATTCAGGGCCTTATCTAAAGTAAATCTGCCCTGATGTAGCTGCAATTCATCCTGCGTTTTGTCTGACAGGGTATTAAAGTGAAAAGCGTGGAAACATGAAAAGGAAGACAGAGCTTTCATGTACAAAGATTTCCTTCAAAAAGTCAGACAGGTTGACTCTATGTGGTGAGAAATACTTAGATTTCTAAAGAATTCTCAGCCTAATTGCCCTGATAAAGAATGGGGTAGTACATTCTAGTACATTGGTACTTGGCTGAGGAATATGCTATAGAAAATACAGACATCTAAATACCTCAGCTGATAACCCTCTTTTTTTCCCCAATGTTTAAAGGATTTTACGAGCAGTCTTAAATAAACAGAAAACAAAGTTAACAAGATGATACTTACAAATTTATAAGATACTCAAAGCTTAAACTGATCAGTAGCAAGATGAATTAGAAAAAGGCACAACAACCAAGGGTAAGCACTTGGGCTTAAGGAATTCCTTGGAAAGTTTTTCCGAAATGTGTAAACATTTTTTAATTACTTAAACATACAAGTAAAACATTCACACTTTCTCTTTTATACAAACATGCAATATGAAGCTCAGGCCGCCTTCAAAAGCAACATGAAGCTCAGGCCGCCTTCAAAACCATTCCAGTCCCTAGAGGGCACCTCTAAGAGGAGCCTGCTCCACATTTTTCAGACCTGTCTTGTTATGAAAACATGATTCTGCCAAAAATGTGACACGGTCAAAAATATGACACCGTTTTCTTTTTCGAAAATGGTATCATGTCATACATTCTGCAACCTGCTTTTTTCACTCAACATTACATTTCTTAGATCTATTCTTATCACAAGGTATCAATCTAACGTAGTCCTTCAAGTACACTGGCAAGATTTTTCCAACTTTTTTGACTGAGTCCCACACTAAGAAATATATATATTGTGACCCAGTTCACACTTGTGAATATGCAAAATTGAAACAAAATCTCACCAAATAATATTTACCCACACTATATGCCGTGCACTCTTGTCATTTCCTTTTCTTTTTTTTTTCCAGTTTTACTGGGATGTAAATGACATATAACATTGTGTTAGTTTTGGGTGTATGACATGATTTGATATATATATAATTGTATATCTGTGTAAACTGACCACCACAGTAAGTTAATATTCATAACCTCATATAGTTACAGATTTCTTTCTTGTGATGAGAACTTTTAAGATCTACTCTCTTAGCAACTTTCAAGTATACTTAATAGTACTGTTAATTATAGTCACCTGCTGTACCTTACATCCATAATCTTTTTTTAACTAAATCTAATCAATAAAGAAAAAGTCAAAAAATACAAATAAGAAAGATATTAAAATAATCAACTAAGAAAAAGTCACACTATCCAGAAAAAAATTTATTTTACGTTTTGGAATACCACTGATGTGCTTTTCTGTCACTACACATTAGCTTTGCCGGCTCTAGAATTTTATGTGACTGGAATGTATGTACTCTTTTATATCCTTTACTAAATATTTTTGAGATTCTTTCATGCTCTACATGTATTAGCACTTTGTTACTTTTAATTGTTAGTAGTATTCTACTGCATGACTATACCACCATTTGTCTATTCATTTTCCTGTTGATGGACACCTAATGGTTTCCACTTTGGGGCTACTATGATTAAAGTGTTATGAACAAGTCTTTGTGTAGCCTTGTGTTTTCATTTCCCTTGGGTAAACACCTAGGAATGAAAACATTGTGTCATATGGTAAAAATATGTTCACTTCATAAGAAAATGTCAAACTATTTTCAAAATGGTGTGCCATCTCACAAACGTCTCAACAGTGCATGGAGTGCCTGCTGTTTCCCATTCTTACTGACATTTGGCAGTGGCTTTTTAAAGTTTAGCCATTCTAATGGGTATATATGTCATTGCAGGGTGGTTTATATTTTTTTTAACATCTTTATTAGAGCATAATTGCTTTACAACGGTGAGCTAGTTACTGCTCTATAACAAAGTGAATCAGCTATACATATACATATATCCCCATATCCCCTCCCTCTTGTGTCTCCCTCCCACCCTCCTTATCCCACCCCTCTAGGTGGTCACAAAGCACCGAGCTGATCTCCCTATGCTATGCAGCTGCTTCCCACTAGCTATCTATTTTACATTTGGTAGTGTATATATGTCCATGCCCCTCTCTCACTTCGTCCCAGCTTACCCTTACCCCTCCCCGTGTCCTCAAGTCCATTCTCTATGTCTGTGTCTTCATTCCTGTCCTGCCCCTAGGTTCTTCAGAACTTTTTTTTTCTTTTTTAGATTCCATATATATGTGTTAGCATACGGTATTTGTTTTTCTCTTTCTGACTTACGTCACTCTGTATGACAGACTCTAGGTCCATCCACCTCACTACAAGTACCTCAATTTCATTTCTTTTTATTGCTGAGTAATATTCCATTGTATATATGTGCCACATCTTCTTTATCCATTCAACTGTCGATGGACATTTACGTTGCTTCCCCGTCCTGGCTATTGGGTACATGACTCTTTTTGAATTATGATTTTCCCAGGGTATATGCCCAGTAGTGGAACTGCTGGGTCATATGGGAGTTCTATTTTTAGTATTTTAAGGAACATCCATAAAGTTCTCCATAGTGGCTGTTTCAACTTACATTCCCACCAACAATGCAAGAGGGCTCCTTTTTCTCCACACTCTCTGCAGCATTTATTGCTTCTGGACTTTTTTTTTTTTTTGTGGTACGCGGGCCTCTCACTGTTGTGGCCTCTCCCGCCGCGGAGCACAGGCTCCGGATGCACAGGCCCAGCGGCCATGGCCCATGGGTCTAGCCACTCTGCGGCATGTGGGATCCTCCTGGACCGGGGCACGAACCCACGTCCCCTGCATCAGCAGGCAGGCTCTCAACCACTGCACCACCAGGGAAGCCCCTGTTTCTGGACTTTTTGATAATGGCCATTGTGACCGGTGTGAGTTGACACCTCATTGTAGTTTTGATTTACATTTCTCTAATGATTAGTGATGTTGAGCAGCTTTCATGTGTTTGTTGGCAATCTGTATATCTTCTTTGGAGAAATGTCTATTTCGGTCTTCTGTCTATTTTTGGATTGGGTTGTTTGTTTATTTGATATTGAGCTGAATGAGTTGCTTGTATATTTTGGAGATTAATCCTTTGTCAGTTGCTTCATTTGCAAATATTTTCTCCTATTCTGAGGGTTACCTTTTCATCTTGTTTATGGTTTCCTTTGCTATGCAAAAACTTTTAAGTTTCATTAGGTCCCATTTGTTTATTTTTATTTCCATTTCTCTAGGAGGTGGGTCAAAAGGACCTTGCTGTGATTTATGTCATACAGTCTTCTATGTTTTCCTCTAAGAGTTTTATAGTGTCTGGCCTTACATTTAGGTCTTTAATCCATTTTGAGCTTATTTTTGTGTATGGTGTTAGGGAGTGTTCCAATTTCAATCTTTTACATGTAGCTGTACAGTTTTTCCAGCACCGCTTATTGAAGAGGCTGTCTTTTCTCCTCTGTATATTCTTGCTTCCATTACCAAAAATAAGGTGACCATATGTGCGTGGGTTTATCTCTGGGCTTTCTATCCTGTTCCATTGATCTATATTTCTGTTTTTGTGCCAGTACCTTACTGTCTTGATTACTGTAGCTTTGTAGTAGAGTCTGAAGTCAGGGAGCCTGATTCCTCCAGCTCCATTTTCTTTTCTCAAGATTGCTTTGGCTATTCGGGGTCATTTGTGTTTCCATACAAATTGTGAATTTTTTTGTTTTAGTTCTGTGAAAATTGCCATTGATAGTTTGATAGGTATTGCACTGAATCTGTAGATTGCTTTGTGTAGTATAGTCATTTTCACAATGTTGTTTTTTTTTTTTTTTGCGGTACGCAGGCCTCTCACTGTTGTGGCCTCTCCTGTTGCGGAGCACAGGCTCCGGATGTGCAGGCTCAGCGGCCATGGCTCGTGGGCCCAGCCGCTCCGCAGCATGTGGGATCTTCCCGGTCCGGGGCATGAACCCATGTCCCCTGCATCGGCAGGCGGACTCTCAACCACTGCACCACCAGGGAAGCCCCACAATGTTGACTTTTAATCACAGTTTCAATTTCAGCACTTGTGATTGGTCTGTTTATATTTTCTATTTCTTTCTGGTTCAGTCTCAGAAGGTTGTGCTTTTCTAAGAATTTGTCTATTTCTTCCAGGTTGTCCGTTTTATTGGCATATTTGCTTGTAGCAATCTCTCATGGTTCTTTGTATTTCTGCAGTGTCAGTTGTTACTTCTTTTTCCTTTCTAATTCTGTTGATTTGCATCTTCTCCCTTTTTTTCTTGATGAGTCTGGCTAGTGGTTTATCAATTTTGTTTATCTTCTCAAAGAACCAGCTTTTAGTTTTATTCATCTTTGCTATCGTTTCCTTCATTGTTTTCATTTATTTCTGATCTAATCATTATGATTTCTTCTGCTAACTTTGAGATATTTTTGTTCCTTCTCTAACTGCTTTAGGTGTAAGGTTAGATTGTTTATTTGAGAGTTTTCTTGTTTCTTGAGGTAGGATTGAATTGCTATTAACTTCCCTCTTATAACTGCTCTTGCTGCATCCCATAGGCTTTGGGTCGTCATGTTTTCATTGTGATTTGTTTCTAGGTATTTTTTGATTAACTTTTTGAGTTCTTCACTGATCTCTTGGTTATTTAGTAGCATATTGTTTAGCCTCCATGTGTTTGTATTTTTTACAGTTTTTTTCCTGTAATTGATGTCTAGTCTCATAGCATTGTGGTTGGAAATGATACTTGATACGATTTCAATTTTCTTAAATTTACCAAGACGTGATATGTGACCCAAGATATGATCTATCCTGGAGAATGTTCCAAGAGCACTTGAGAAGAAAATGTATTCTGTTGTTTTTGGATGGAATATCCTATAAATATCAATTAAGCCTATTTTGTTTAATGTATCATTTAATGCTTGTGTTTCCTTATTATTTTCATTTTGGGTGATCTGTCCATTGGTGAAAGTGGGGTGTTAAAGTCTCCTACTATGATTGTGTTATTGTCGATTTCCCCTTTTATGGCTGCTTGCATTTGCCTTATGTATTAAGGTACGCCTATGATGGGTGCATAAATATTTACTATGGTTAATCCTCTTCTTGGATTCATCCCTTGATCATTATGTAGTGTCCTTCTTCATCTCTTGTAATAGTCTTTATTTTAAAGTCTATTTTGTCTGATATGAGAATTGCTACTCCAGTTTTCTTTTGATTTCCATTTGCATGGAATATCTTTTTCCATCCCCTCATTTTCAGTCTCTATGTGTCCCTAGGTCTAAAGTGGGTCTCTTGTAGATAGCATATATACAGGTCTTGTTGTTGTATCCATTCAGCCAGTCTATGTCTTTTGGTTGGAGCATTTAATCCATTTACATTTAAGGTAATTATCGGTATGTGTGTTCCTATTACCATTTTCTTAATTGTTTTGGGTTTGTTTTTGTAGGTCTTTTCCTTCTCTTGTGTTTCCTGCCTAGAGAAGTTCCTTTAGCATTTGTTGTAAAGCTGGTTTGGTGGTGCTGAATTCTCTTAACTTTTGCTTGTCTGTAAAGGTTTTAATTTCTCTGTTGAATCTGAATGAGATCTTTCCTGGGTAGAGTAATCTTGGTTGTAGGTTTTTCCCTTTCATCACTTTAAATATGTCCTGCCACTCCCTTCTGGCTTGCAGAGTTTCTGTTGAAAGATCAGCTGCTAACCTTATGGGGATTCCCTTGTATGTTATTTGTTGGTTTTCCCTTGATGCTTTTAATACTTTTTTTTGTATTTAATTTTTGATAATTTGATTAATATGTGTCTTGGTGTGTTTCTCCTTTTATTTATCTTGTGTTGGGAGTCTCTGCGCTTCCTGGACTTGATTAACTATTTCCTTTCCCATGTCAGGGATGTTTTCAACTATAATCTCTTCAAATATTTTTCAGACCCTTTCTTTTTCTCTTCTTCTTCTGGAGCCTGTATAATTACAATGTTCATGTTGTCCCAGAGATCTCCGAGACTTTCCTCAATTCTTTTCATTGTTTTTTCTTTATTCTGCTCTGCAGCAATTATTTCCACTATTTTATCTTCCAGGTCACTTATCCGTTCATCTGCTTCAGTTATTCTGCTATTGATTCCTTCTAGACGAAATTTTTAATTTCGTTTATTGTGTTGTTCATCATTGTTTTCTTGCTCATTAGTTCTTCTAGGTCCTTGTTATAACGTTTCTTGTATTTTCTCCAATCTATTTCTAAGATTTTTGGATCATCTTTACTATCTTTATTCTGAATTCTTTTTCAGGTAGACTGCTTATTTCCCTTTCATTTGTTTGGCCTAGTGGATTTTTACCTTGCTTCTTCATCTGCTGCATAGTTCTCTGTCTTCCCATTTTGCTTAACTTACTGTGTTTGGGGTCTCCTTTTCTCAGGCTGCAGGTTCATAGTTCCCCTTGTTTTTGGTGTCTGCCCCCCATGTGTAAGGTTGGTTTGGTGGCTTGTGTAGGATTTTGGTGCCTGTAGTCTGGTGGGTGGGGCTGTAATTTGTCATTCTGTTGGGTAGGACCACATCCGGTGGTGCATTTTTTGGTGTCTGTGAACTTATTATGATTTTAAGCAGCCTCTCTACTAATGGGTGGGGTTGTGTTCCTGTCTTGCTAGTTGTTTGGCATTGGGTGTCCAGCACTGGAGAAATTTCCCTTTCTCTTCTTTGTTCGCACAGCTCCTGGGGTTCAGCTTTGGTTTTGGCCCCCCCTCTGCATGTAAGTTGCCCTCAGGCTTCTGTTCCCACCCAGACAGGACGGGGTTAAAGCAGTAGCTGATTAGGGTGCTCTGGCTGGGGAGAGAGTAGGGTACGGTAGTTATAATTGGAATGCAGGGCGAGCCTATGGCGACAGAGGCCAGCATAATTTGCAACAGCCAGAGGTGCGCTGTGTGTTCTCCCGAAGAAGTTGTCCCTGGATCAAGGAACCCTGGCAGTGCAGGCTGCACAGGCTCTCTGCAGGGGGGATGGATAGTGACCTGTGCTTGCACACAGGATTCCTGGTGGCTGCAGCAGCAGCTTTAGCATTTCATGCCTGTCTCTGGTCTGAGTTGATAGCTGTGGCTCGCGCCAGTCTCTGGAGCTCGTTTAGGCGGTGCTCTGCCTTCTGTGGGCAGACAGGGAAGAAAACCCCTCTTCTCACACACTCTGAAGCCAGACTCCCTGCCACCTAGCTGTGGCACACTAGCCCCCTTTAGGCTGTGATCATACAGCCAACCCCAGTCTTCTCCCTGGGATCTGACTTCCAAAGCCCGAGCTTCAGCTCCCAGCCCCCACCCGTCCCTGCAGGTGAGCAGACAAGCATCTCAGGCTGGTGAGTGCTGGTCGGCAGTGATCCTCTGTGCGGGAATCTCTCTGCTTTGCCCTCTGCACCCCTGTTGCTGCGCTCTCCTCCGTGGCTCTGAAGCTCTCTCCCTGCCCCCACCCCACCCCGTCTCTGACAGTGAAGGGGCTTCCTAGTGTGTGGAAACTTTTCCTCCTTCACAGCTCCCTCCCAGAGGTGCAGGTCCCATCCTTATTCTTTTGTCTCTGTTTTTTTCTTTTTTCTTTTACCCTACCCAGGTAAAAGGAAGTCTGAGGTCTTCTGCCAGTGTTCAGTAGGTGTTCTGTAGGAGTTGTTCCACATGTAGATGTATTTTTGATGTATTTGTAGGGAGGAAGGTGATCGCGACGTCTTACTCCTCTGCCATCTTGAAGGCCCCTCTGTACTGTGGTTTTTAATTTGCATTTTTGTGTGACTAATTATACTGAGCATCTTTTTGTGTTCCTATGCTCTATTTTTATATGATTTTATATAATATTTGCTCAAATATTTTTGTCAGTTTTCTTACTGAATGCTTCATCTTTTTGTCATTGAATTATAAGAGAGCTTTATTTATATTTTGGATCTTACTCCTTTAAAATACATGTGTTGCAAATATTTTCTTCCTATCTGTGATTTGTATTTTCATTTTAATGGCATTTTTCAATTTTAGGATTGAAGTATATATATTTTATGATTTAAGAAAGAATACATCCTTTCCCATTTTTTGTAAGTTTTTTATCAGGAATGGGAAGTGATTTTGTCAAAGCCTTTTTCAGCATCTATGAGAAAAATCATAAGATTTTTCTTCCCCAGCCAATTAAAATGAAAAATTACATTAATAGATTTCCTAATATTAACCATCCTTACATTGTTAGAATAAATCCCACCCGGTCATAGTATATTACTTTCTAAATATAATGTTGGAATTGCTATGCTTATGTTTGGTTCAGGATTTTTCATTAATATTAATGAGTAGTATTTATTTATAATTTTTTGTATTACATTTAACAAATTTAGGCATAGATATTATGGTTGTTTTGTAAAAACAATGTATATATTTTATTTTCTTTCAAGTAATTTATACACCATTGACACTAATTGGCCTTTAAAGTATATAGAATTATTCTGGAAAACTATCTGGTCCTGTTATTTTTCTGTGTGGTATTTCCTTGATGACTCTTCTATTCCTTCTACACAAATGAGTCTATTTAAACTTTCTATTTTTACTGAGATCAATTTTGGTAAATGATCTCTTCCTAAGAAAATATCTAGTTCTTCCTAGGAAAATATCTATTTCATCCAAGTTTTCAATTCTATTTGCATAAAGGTGTTCCCAACACTATCTTGTGTTTTTTTTTTAACTTCCTCTATATCAATCATTATTTTCCACTTGCTGTTATTGTTTCACATATTTTTCTCCCTTTTCTTCTTGATTAATCTGTTTATTTTTGTTGATTTTTCCAAGGACCCATGATTGTGACTTACTGATTTGACCTGCTTTTCCATTCTCCACCTTATTAATGTCTATTTATCACCTTTAGTATTTGCCCCTTTGTGCTTTCTTTGGGTGGCATTTGTTGTTCTTTTTCTAGCTTTCTGAGTTGGGAACTTTATTTTTATCCTTCCCTTTATATAAGGCTTGCTGTGCTTTTTGGTGCATAAATATTTATATTTTCATAGTGAATTGCAGCTTTTAACATTAGAGGGTATCCTATGACTCATTTAATGTTTATTGGCCTGAATTCTACTTTATCTAAGGATCAGAACACATACTTTCTTACTGTTTCCATTTGTCTGCTATATCTGTTCCATTTCTTTATTTTTAGCTCTTTAAATCACTTGTTTTAGCTGTATCTCTTATATATGGCCTAGCATTGGTTTTTGCTACATAAGCCAATTTTTAAATTTTTCTTTTAATAAACAAGGTAAGCCCTTCCACCTTCACTGATGTAACTAATGTACCTGGTCTCAACCCAATTATATCATCTTACTTTATATGTATTCTGTGAATTATGTTATGCTGTATTTGGCATGTCTTCTTTATTAATTAAAAAAAAAATCTTGTCTGATATTAGGAAAGTTTGTGTTTTTATTCTATTGGCTACCTTTATATGATGCCTTTTATTGTGCTCTTAATCCTCTTTTTTTTTTTTTCTTATTTAAATTTTTACTGTCTGGGCTGCCAATTTAAATGGTGTTGTGAATGAAAAATGTTGCCTGTCATTTCAGTAAACAAATGATGTTGAGCCGTCAAGCCATCACATTACAGCTGCCCCTAGTGGTGAGGCCTAAGGGAACTCAGGATAGAAAAAGAATGCCCACCATCAAGCCATCAGCCACTGCAGCCACCTCCCAGCAGTGCACCCTGAGGAGACTCAGGATGGGAAAACACAGGGTAATGGCCCCAGATAGCTGAGGTACATATCATAGTAATGATTTCAATGAGCCCAGAATTTTACATCTTCCCATTCACAGAAAAGTGTGAAATTCCTTAACTTGAGGTATCTGGTTTTCTTTAACAGTAATCTTTTGATGTTCTGACTACCTGGTCTTTGTTGCAAAAACTCCTATATATCCTGATTCCTCCCTTAGCTCTTCAGAGCAGTCACTTAGCACTATCTGAGAATAGCTTGAAGTCCTCAGAATGTCCTCCAAATAAAACATAATTCTCAGCTTCAGGTTGTGCATTCTTTCAGTCGACAGTATCCTTGGATCTCTACCCACCATTCAGCAGTCTGGGATAGTCTATTTTTTCCTTTCTCTCTACGTTTACTTCCTAAGTATTTGGTTGCATTTTGTACTTTGTCAGAAAAATTATACACTGTTTTTCCAATCCTGGCCCCACCCTTTGTTTTAGTCTTAGCTCTAACATAATAAATGCTATCTCTCACTTTACTGAAGATTTCCTGGTTTTCTCTAGGTTGGAGGAAACACCTTCACTAGATTCCTCAAGAAAGGCTCATGTGGACAATGTTCCCTTAATTTCCCCTTCACTTTGCTTCTTCTCCTTCCCTACCATGAATTCAAAGGCCATCACATTTTTTTCTACATACCTAATAACTTAGAAGCAACGTTTCTCTGGGGCTGCCACCTCTGGTCACTTTCAAGCACATTCCCTGTAGCTGGTGCTATGAATTACCAAGTTCCAGGTCTCTATTGCATATCTGACTTTTAGTGTTTGGGCTTTCATTCTGAGGGTGATTTTGTCTACACCTTATCCATATACGCTGTCCTTCTTTCCACTTTTACTTGCATCCCCTAAGCCTCCTTTCCCCACTCCACATATCCATGGGTTTATAGCAATGATGCGAGTTCTGGTGGACTTCATTGTTTATTTCTCTACTTTCAGGGAATATAAAGTTCATGGTAGTCTCTGCCTCCTGGTAATGCTGAAAGTGTGGCTTATGTGAGGTTTTATCTGCACTTGTTGATCTTACGAGTTGCGGAGAGGATATACAAGAAGAATTGTATCCAGGTGGCTACTGTTATCCACCAACCTTTCTCTAATGTTTTTGATGTAGACAATTAAATGATTGATTTTTTAGTCTTGCTTCTTTTCTAACATGTTTACTTCCAGGCACTGCTTTAGCTTCATCCATAAGTTTTGATGCCCTATTTTTATCATTGAGTTCTAAATATTTTCTAATTATGATAGTGATTTTTTCCTTTGACCCATAATTATTTAGAAGTGATTTTTAAATTTCCAGACATATTGGTATTTTCTACTTATCTTTTTTTCTACTTATCTCTTTATGACCCTGATCAACTGAATTCTGAACTTCAAACAGTGAATTTTACAATTCTAGAATTTCCTTTTTTTCTTCATCTTTATAATTTGCAGTCTTCTGCAAGGGTTGTCAAACTTTTTTATTGCAGTGAATATATTTGGCATATTTTTTAAGTCTATGATAATGCTGTAACTTGAATTTCTCTGAATTTTTTCCTACTGTATATTGTTTTTCTTTGCTTTTAGCCACATTATCTTTTCACGTGCCTTGGTATTTTGGTTGAGTGCCAAATAGTTAAATGACATTGCAAAAATAATTTAAGGCACAATAGGATATTATCTTCCTTCATAGAGAATTTACATTTGATTCTTGTAGGTGGCAATCCCAGAGCCTCTTAATGCAATAATAGAGATTGAAATAGAGGTAATTTGAAGCCAGACTTAAGTCCCTATGTGAGCTTCTCTTGTTACCCTAACTGTGTGTAGTTTTTCAGAGTCCCAGCCCAAAGGAGATTGGATCAAGGACAGTTAATAGAGCTCCCATTCCATTGTCCCCCTTAGTCTCATGAAGTTGGTAAACACTCTACTCATCATTTTAGCCATTTGGCCATGTCTTTTGGAATTGGCAGATACCCCACAGGGAAAATCGGCCCTCAAAGTCCAGGTTTACAAGACTCACATCTCTCCTATATTTCAACCCCGTAATTTCTCACTGCCTTGAATACTTTTTAAAATATACATGGAGCTTATAGCAATGGTGGACTATATAAAAACTCTCCCATTGTGAACAACTTTTGAAATCTATTTTCAGGTATCTAAAAACCAACAACTTGCTCCAACCATCACATCAACTAATCTCCCCACACCTATGCTCATATACACTGTCATTCCTCTTGTTACAAGAGGTACACTCTCGTAGTTCTTAAAGAAAATCCCTTCACTTTGTTCACTGAATTTCATCCCATTTCACCTGCTCAAGAACGCAGCTCCAGCAGTTATTGCTTCTTTCCCTGAAGTAACAGTAAATCCTTCTGTTTTCATTAGCCTCAGCATATGAAAAGTGTTGTAATATAACCCCATATTAAAATTAAACATTTTAGGCTAAATAAAATAAACAAACCCTTCCACTTTCCTATCAACATTTTCTGCTCCCCTCTGTAGCAAAACTCCTCCAAAGAATTGCCTATACTCATTTAATCCACTCAATTTCATCGCATTCTCTCTTGAACCCATTCCAATCTATATTTCTTCTCACTACTCCAACAAACTCTTTTTATAAAAGACATTACTGTCCTCACATTTCCAAATCCAAAAGCCTCCAATCTCATCTCATTTAAATGATCATCATCTACATGATTAAACCTGCCCTCTTCCCATCTCCCTTCTCTCTGCCCTATCTCATCCATCACACTTACCCTCCCCATCTCCTTTCAGCCACACTAGCCTCTTTGCTGTACCTCCACTATGACAACCATACAACCAACCCCAGGGCCTTTCACTTGCTGTTCCTGCTGTCAAAAGCTTTTTCCCCAAGATATCTACATGTCTTTTTTCTTCACTTCATTTGGGTTTTGGCTCAAATGACAAGTTATCAAAGGGAACTTTCCAGGTCGCACACAGAATTATTATCTGATTCTACTGCCCCGCTCTATTTTTATTCTTAGCATTTATCACCTCCAGACATATTACATATTTTTTATTGTCTCTCCCACCTAAAATGCACCTCCAGTTCAGAGCTGTATCCCCAGTTCATAAATATAGTTCAGAGCTGTAATCCCCAGCACTGATAAACATTGACTGACAGCCTTCAATAAGTATTTGTTGCATAAATGAACAAACCAGAAATAATCTGAATGAGTCATAAGGACCCAGCTAAACTCATCTCAACTACTAGCCAAGTTTTGTTACCCTAAGTAGACTGAAGCAACAGAACTCTTGTTAACTAGTTTTCCACTTCCCCAACTAGATCTTAAGAATAAATAAACTAAGGAAAATGGAACAGTGAAGGCGAGACCTACTTCTGGTGGACATGAGTGTGTAAAAAGAACTCTATAATGTGTCTGATTTTCAGAAAAGGGTGGGCTTCTATGGAACCCATCTGCTTGTTCATCTAATATTCTGAGCTCTAACTTGAACCTCCATAATTTATCAGCAAATAAACTACTGAAAGCATGTGGTGAGTGGGGGAGGAGGTGCAACAGAGGTCGAGTCATGGTCCAAGAGAAAGCAGGTCACACCCAACACCAACTATATACTAAAAAAGAACCCCCTAGCCTTTACAGTAATTTGTTTTGACATGCCAGAATAAGAAAGGAAGAAAATAATTTTCATTTTTTAATTTTCTATCTAAAATATCCAAGCAAAAAGGTCTCTACTTAAAAAGGAAACCATTTCAGTTTGCTGCAGTATGACACCTGTTTCGTTGGAGATGATCACAGAAGGACCCAAAGAAGCACACATAAAAATGTTCTCTACTCACACAGATGAATGGGGATTTCATAAGACAAGAAATACATGTTGGGTACAATTTCCTTACTCTGAAACTTATAACAGCACTGCAATGTTTCAGCCTTATTCACCCAACAAAAGAAGAAAAGTAGTTACAACATTCTTAAGAAATCTCCTTAACTTTCTTAATATGAATTACTAGGTTGATCTAACAGAAGTGCTGAAGGAGGAAGGGGTGGAAAGATTAGTCTAATCTAATAACCAAAGAAATTCTTATCATCTAAATTCATGTCATTTTAACTTTTAAGGAGACTACTGGCTCAATACTTTAATAAAATTGTATGTGCAACCGTAGATATGCACACAATTTAATGCAGCATGTTGTAAATTTTAATTAAGCTAGAAGTACTCCAGTGCAATAAACTTTACATTTGGGATGCCTCAAGTCTACCATTACTATAATACTCCTAATGGAAACAGAAAGGGAATGCATATCATATCAACAAAACAAAGCTCCTAGATAAAAATATATTCTAGTCCTATAAAATTTCTCTGAGAATTGGGAAAATAGTCAATCACAAAGGCTTTATTCTCTGAGTCACTGTGACTACCACAAAGGATAACATTTCTCTTAATTATCATCTGTGGAATATCCACAAATATCTATAAAATTCTAAATATTAGTTTCTGTATATACAATAGAGAGTGTATACTGTTCTTAGAACAAACTCTATCCTTTGCTCTGTCATTCTTATATGCTCTTGAAAGGTCAGCTTCTGTATTTTAATAATCCAGGTGGAAAGGATTTGGAAAATGAAGTAATACAAATAAGTGTAATTTGAGAATACTTCATAGATTCTACTTCATAGATTCTCCAAAACCAATTGTCATGTTTGGCTTTCCAGTGTAACAGGAAATATTTCCTGGGAATAATTTATGTAATATTCACTTTCAAACAAATTTCATTCCATAGAACCATGTTACAGCTGCACAATTTGAAGACCCATGAACTTAAAGAGTTCCATACTTGTTAGGACTCCTTTAATCCCAGTTGAGTAAAACCCAAATAGAGTATATGGGAAATCAAGGAATGGGAAATGTAAACATACATGGCATATTTCCGTTTTCTCCTAAAAGTATCAATAAAGAATTTTTTTAGAAAGCAAAACAATAGTAAATATTTTTTAATAAACCTCAAAGATAACATGGGTGGGAAAGGAGACAGTAACAAATATTTCACATTTGTTGCCAGGAATATTCATACTAAAAGAAAAATCCTGACCAATGAGTATTTTACATAATAGATATCAACACATTTTGGGCAGATAAAGGCAGCTAGCAGAGAAGTAACTGACATAGCAAAGGGAAGTGGCACCTTAAAGACTTGAAAGTGATTGTCTTGGCGGGCAGGACCAGGAGTGATGGGAGGACTCCTGCTTTTCTTAAAAGCCTTTGGCATCATTTACTTTATAGGCATTAATTACCTCATGAAAGTAAAAATTAATGTACTGTTAAAATTTAAAAGAGAATTTAGAGGAAAGATAATAGCACATCTCATGGAATATGAAGAATTGTACTTTGCTGTACAACTGAAACTAAAAAAATACTGTAAATCTGGGACTTCCCTGGTGGTCCAGTGGTTAAGACTCTGCACTTGCACTGCACGGGGGCACAGGTTTGATCCCTGGTCGGAGCTAAGATCCCTCACACTGCACGGCGAGGCCAAAAAAAAAAAAAAAAAAAAGAAGTATGTGTATATATATATATGTATATATATATATATATATATATACACACACACACACACACACACACACACACATATATAAATAGTAAAATAAATATATATATTATAAATCAACTATACTTCAATTTTAAAAATAGGAAAGACAAAAAAAAAATCTGTAGGAAGTTTAATATGATGTCACTAATGCTGCTAGATCAACTATTTTCTGGTTCTCCCCCAATCTGGCCAAATGGCATGTACTTTATGGCTCCCTGAGGTTAGATGGTACAACATAACTAATCCTGGTCAATGATTTTATGAACAGAGGTAACATGTGGCATTTCTGGGCTTTCGTTATTGGTGAGAGACCCTTCTGAGCTACCTTATTTCCCTTTGGTACGCATCTGAGATGGGTCTGCTCCATAAATCTGGATCCTTACCTGCCTATGATGAACAAAGCCTTCCACTTATCCATGATAGATATCAGCATTGTCAAGAAACAAGTCTGTATTGTTTAAAACACTGAGTTTTGGGAGCTGTTAGTAACAGCAAAAAGTATAAACTATCGTAATTTTTAGAATTAGGAATACGATGAACCTAAAGGACAGTCAGAATCAGAGACTCTCTGTCTCAGCTCCTGTCTCTGACAGGCATTCCATAAATATGGGTGTTTTTCTCTTTCCCTACATTTAACAGCAAAATGGTTGCCAGCAGCTCCTGGGCTTCATGTCCCACAGCATCCATCAGCTGAAGGGCACTAACTTTTTTCCTCATTTCTAGGTCAGAAAACCTTGGGGAATGTACACTCCTGAGCCAATAAAGAGAGGTCAGTTTGTCAGAGTCAAGAAAGATGAGCCTGTAAGAATCATGTAATGATATGGTTGGGGAAGAGAGTAGGGCATATCTGAAAAATGTCTGAGGTATATTTCCAGGACAAAAGAAGTTGCTGGGAAGACAAAATAATGGGCATCCACTCCAAGTCACTATAAATTTACTTTATATGTCCTTCACATTTTGATGTTTAAATTAGACAATTTAACATGCATGATATAATCTTTGCTTACTTCTAGAGTTTTGCCTCCCATCATTCACCACTCTAGATAGCTCCATGGAACTCTGCATAATTTCCAAACAAGACATACGTCTTCATGCCTCAGTGTCTTTGGCACACCCTTGAACCCTTATCCTCTTGCCCATGTATAACAGGGAAGAACAAACCTGACTTCATATTGGATCTATATTGGACTCCACATTAGATCCTTTAGCTCTAACCCCTGTGCTTTGTTGCTTGTGCTTAGTCATGCTGGCTCTGCACCTTTTGTAAAAGAGTGTTGCCTATATTCTGAAGTATATACAGCATAGCCCATTCTCAAGTCTCTGACCTTTAAAGGCATAACACTTTAACATTCATATAGAGATAAAAAGTTGCAGAACAAAAAATAACAATTGTCTTATTGGAGGTTTACAGGAACATTGTGACCAGACCTAAGTGGACAGCTGTAAGAACAAAGGATTCCCGCACCAACAAGTTTGTAACAACCAGCCACACCCCCGCCCCTTTTAGTATAACATAAGCCTGAATTCTAACTCAGGTAAGATAGTTCTCTGGGACACTAGTCCACCATCTCTTTGGTCTGCTGGCTTTCCAAATAAGGTTACTACTCCTCAACCTAACAACTTGTCTCTCAATTTACTGGCTTGTCTCGTGGGGAGCAGTAAAAGCTTAAACTCGGTAACACAAGTACCCAAGTCTACTCATCCCAGGAGTCAACTCGAGTGCTTTTACCTCATCCCAGGACAGTGTACCATAGTGGAAAGGGTGTAAACTTTGGACTCTGAGATACACAGACTGAACATCCATTGTGCCATTTACTAGCATATGACCTTGGTCAACTTACTAAGCTTTTTGAAATTTAATTTCAACATCTGTAAAATGATGATAATAATGACAAATCTGCAGGGTTTTATGGATTAGAAGGAATATACATGTGTATAGTTCCCAGAACAGAGTAATAGCTTGAAAATGAATATTATATATCTCATGTGATATTTCAGTGCAATATTCTACATATATATCTGTCTTCCATACTAGTCTGTGAGTTCCTTGAAGGATCTTGCTTCATTCACCTTGAACGCTTAGTGCAGTGTCTAGCATATTAGAATTACCTGGGGAGTTTAAAACAATGTTGATTGTTGAGCCTTACCCTACAGACACTGATTTAATTGACCTGGGATACCACCAGGGCACTGATGATGTTGTTTAAAATCTTCCCCAGTGGTATTAATGCACAGCCAGGATTGACAACCACCGTACTAGGTGCTCAAATATTTGTTGAATGAATGCTGTTTGTTCTACAAGGCATTTCTTAGACTCCAGTAAATGTTTCGTTTATATACTACATTCACTTTGTTTAACCTTAGTGAAAGCCTATAACCTCACTTCAGGTAGCCATTTGAAGAGATATGTTACTCTGTTGTACCTTGGAAGAAGCAAATGGTAATAGAAAAGGAGCTCAAGGCTGAACAAGGTTGAGTACAGTTGATTGTTCCTTTTCTCTCTTGTGTAAGTACTACCATCTTCAAAATGAGAAAAGTTGCTTGTCTTAAAAAGCTAGGGGGAAAAGGATACTGAAGACACATTTGTCTCGGTTTTTGCCAAAACTCCTATTTCTACATTTCAAATTTCTAGCTAACTTGCTAAGTATACATTACCTCCATCATGAAAATATTCTGATTAATGAATGACCTTTCTGTTTAACACAGCAGATAATATTTTCTCCTCCTTCCAGAAATATCCCAAATGTGTGTGGGGGGGATAAATAAATAGATATGTGATAGACAGACATACCCATATAGATATATGTCAGCTGCTTCTACTATCAGAATAACATTGATATTGAATTTGCATTTCTTTTAAAGATCCAGTTGAGATTTATGCTGTTTCTTAGTTTGTAATTAAAAGCGTGCCTCAGAGAAGATGTGCAGCAGCTCCAAGTGCTGCCCATCAAATAACATTTTTTGTCAAAGGGGCATTTATTGCCATGGATAGCAAAGTAAACAGATTTTAGGAAACTCTAAACTCTGTAATGGCTTTCTATTCTTTTCCTTTCTTTTCTTTCCTTTTTGCCTTTGATGTTCCTGAAGCAAGTGAATAATACACCACAATGTCTCAATGACTTAAAAGGATTTGAAATTACAAAGAAAACTCAAGGGCAACTTCTTAATCCTTTCCAGACCGTCAGCCTCATCTTTAAGTAGCTGCCTCTGGATAATTAGTCACATGTGAGTAGGAGGCTCAACCAAAAAAAAACTTAGAAATATTTAGATTGGATATTTTAGAGTATTGGAAGTACTCAATTTTTATACTAATTTCATGTAATTTTTTTGACAACAATTCAAATTGGTGTATTTACATTTTCTACTTTAAAACAGCCATCCCTCACCATCATTGAGACCACTGTCACTCCTTTGGACCTCAGCTTCCATGGTTGCCCTAGAAGAACTGGAATAGTTGAATTCCAGATTTCCTTAAACTTCACTGATTCTACGTTTTTAAAAGAACTACCACTCAAAGATAAAGCAAAGTAACCCTCCAAAACAAAACAAATTATTGATCAGTGCTTTTTTACTCCAATTAAATTATTGGCCAATTTTGTTTTCCTCTGCAACACCCACACACTACTTTTATCACTGATGGCCATGCTTGTTTCAGTTTTTAATTAGCTATTACTGAGAACAGTCATTATTAAAGTGTGCTTCTGGGACCCTGCCATTTGCCTTGTTTGCTTTCATTCTATCACAAGTGTAGAGTGGAGTTTTCCAGAAGCTATGTGATACATGTTATCAAAACGGATTAAATGCAGAAGTAGATCTGAGAATCTGGCTGAATTTACTAACTTAAAGATTGGTAAAAAAGTAAAACAATGCTACTTTGACACTGAGCATTTTTTGTTTGGGAAATGTAGTTATTTTTCATAGAAAGTATGTTAATTTTGTGAGCACATAATGGGTTTATTGTTATTTTAAATGAATTAAATATTTTTGAATGTCTTGATTTTAATTTCTGTATGCAAATATCAATAGATATAACCACATAAACAAAATCTCTGAGGGCTCCTCAAAATTTTTTGAGAGTATAAAGGTGTCCTGAGACCAAAGTTTGAGAACTTCTGACTTAAAATACTGGAAACAATTGAGTCCTATATAACTTCTTTGTACCTGTGCATGACGTTTTCAAAACAGTTATTCATTTTCCAGTCTAAGTATTAATAGGTTGTCTGGGCCTTCCAAATGCCAAACCTATGTCATCTGGGCCTGTTATCTTTCCTTCCAGAAACATTTATTTAGTTTACATTATGTGTAAACTAAGAATAGGATTCATGTCTATTTTACTAACCATGGAGCCTACCACTAGTATTTAATGAATGAGTGAGTAGGTTGATGCCACACAAAGCACAATGCAAAATGCTCATATCAATTCTGAACATTACTTTAGATGATAATCCTAAATGTAAAAAAATAAATACATGCAAACCCCAACTCTGGTTAAAAATAACTGCTCTCTATGCCACAGTCCCCTACCCAGACAGTTGACATGGCTGAAGAAAGACGTACAAGGATGTTAACTAGTCTTACTTGAAATTTATGATTTTTAATTTGAATTGGCTTCTTAAGGAACACTGACAATCATACTATATTTCCCTAGATAACTATAACATACATTTCCATCTCCTCAAACAAGCAAAATCTCCCCAGTCCTCACTCTCATCAGATGACTTAGTTTCCTATATCACCTCAACTCTCATCCTCAAGCATCAGTCCCTTCTCTGCCCTCCCTGTTCCTGCCATATATAAACTGCCTGTACCCCACTAGGGTCATGCCTCCACTAGACTCTATCTCCTCCCACTTACTCAAAGACATCTTCCAGAAATTCCCTTCTGTCACTTGTCCCTCTCTACCAAAACATTCTTATCAGCATAAAAATATGCTGTGATTTCTCCCATCTTTTTTTCTTGGCCCCATTTCCCTCTCCAGCTATAACTCCATTATCATGCTTCCCTCTATAATATAACTTTCTTCAAGATTGTCATTTACCACCTTAAATTTCTATCCCATTTTCTCTTATCCTCACTCCAGTCAGGCTTCCCCCCACCACTCTACCAAAACTCTTTTAACCAATTTCACCAATGACCTCAACTTTGCCAAATCAAGCAGTTAACTCCTACTTGTCCTTTCAAATACACCTGATACAGCTGACCACTTGCTTCTCCCTAAAACACCTTCAACATTTGACTTCCAGTACACCTTACTTTCCTGGTTTTGCTTTTGCATCACTTGTTACTTCTCAATCCCATTTGCTGATTTGTCCTCACTTTTCCAACCTCCTAGAAGTAGAATGTAGAATGCTAAAGGGTTCAGCCCTGGAACCATTTCTCTTCTCAATCTAACTCTCTATCAATAAGTCTATGGTTTTTTTTGTTTTGGGGTTTTTTGACTGTTATTTATTAAATAGCATTGTACCACTATTCTTTTGTTGTTTTTTTAATTTTATTTTTTTTATACAACAGTTTCCTTTTAGTTATCAATTTTATACATATTAGTGTATATAGGTCAATCCCAATTTCCCAATTCATCACACCACCACTACCCACCACTGGGCACTTCCCACCCTTGGTGTCCATATGTTTGTTCTCTACATCTGTGTCTCAAATTCTGCCCTGCAAACCGGCTCATCTGTACCATTTTTCTAGGTTCCATATATATGCATTAATGTAAGACATTAGTTTTTCTCTTTCTGACTTACAGCACTCTGTATGACAGTCCCTAGATTCATCCACATCTCTACAAATGACTCAGTTTCATTCCTTTATATGGCTGAGTAATATTCCATTGTATATATGTACCACATCTTTTTTATCCATTTGTCTGTTGATGGGCATTTAGGTTGCTTCCATATCCTGGCTATTATAAATAGTGTTGCAATGAATATTGGGGTGCATGTGTCTTTTTGAATTATGGTTTTCTCTGGGTATATCCCCAGTAGTGGAATTGCTGGGTCATATGGTAATTCTATTTCTAGATTTTTAAGGAACACCCATACTGTTCTCCATAGTGGCTGTAACAATTTACTTGCGCACCAACAATGCAAGAGGATTCGCTTCCCTCAACACCCTCTCCAGCATTTGTTGTTTATAGATTTTCTGATGATGCCCATTCTAACTGGTGTGAGGTGGT
>RJWK010019133.1:0-32677 GCA_004363435.1 Platanista minor | reverse complement strand
TTGTGGCCTCTCCCGTTGTGGAGCACAGGCTCCGGATGCGCAGGCTCAGCGGCCATGGCTCACAGGCCCAGCCGCTCCACGGTATGTGGGATCTTCCAGACCGGGGCACGAACCTGTGTCCCCTGCATCGGCAGGCGGACTCTTAACCACTGCACCACCAGGGAAGCCCCACAAATATTTCAATTCATGAAACTTAAAAAAATGAAATCGATTTGGAATATTGAAATCTTCATGCAATGCTTTATTGCAATGCTCAGAATACAGATGGGGCTCAGGAGTTAGCATTTTTAATAAGTTTACCCAGGGAACTACCAGGTTAACAGATGGAGGCTTTGAGGATTAGGATTGCTATTCTGATGGATAGTCTTTAGTATGGTTTGGAAACCAGGGCGGGGGGGTGGGGTGACTGTGGGGCTCCCAGGCATGGAGGCCTCTTTTTGTCCCCCTTTCCTTGTAGACCACACTCCAGCCTCCATGACCTTCCCTGAGTTCCAAAGGGCAGATTTGTACAGTTGCTCATCAAGGGAGGAGCAGCCAAAAAACCACCTGAGACAAGATTAAAGGGACCAGAGAAGCTCATCAAGATTAAGACACCCACCACCTGACACCCTGCTCACACCCTCATCTTGTCAGTAACCCCACCCTTGGAGTATTGTTATAAAACTCATCAAATCCTCCTGGGTTGGGACACATTTTTCGAGACAGTGGCCCCTTCTGTCCCCCTTTGCCTGGCAAAGCAATAAAGCTCTCCTTTTCTATTTCACCCAAAACTCTCTCTGAGATCCTATTTGACAGCGGTGCACAGAGGCCAAGCTTTTGGCATCAGTTTCCATGACAAAGTGTGGAAGTCCTATCTGTATTCATTTAAGTGACTTCGTGCTGAACGTGAAGTATTTTAAGTGTAAGCTTGATGCATTTTATAACATAAGATTACATGTAATCTTGATGTATTTCAAAAACTATGAATTAATCTTTCTACGGTAACAGAAGTTGTCTCTCTTTTTTGGGGAACAGTTTTATTGAATATAATTCATATGCCACAGAATTCACCCATTTAAAGAGTACAATTCAATGGCTTAGGTGTGTTCATGGGGTGGTGCCACTATCACACCATCGATTTTATTATATTCTCGTTACCCCAAAGAAACATTGCATCCTTTAGTCATCATCTCCAAATACCTCTATCCCCACAGCCCTGGGCAACTATTAATCTACTTGGTCTGTCAGGATTTGCTTATTCTGGACATTCCATATAAATGGAATCCTAAACGTGCAGTCATGTGACTGGCTTCTTTCACTTAGCATAATGTTGTAAGGTTGGTCCATGTTGTAGGGTGTATCAGTATCTCTTTCCTTTTTACAGCAGAGTAATATTTCATTGTATGGGTAGTCTACATTTTATTTTTCAATTCATTAGCTGACAGACATTTGGATTATTTCTACTTACGGCCTTGTGTTGTGGTTAATGTAAGCTTTACATCGCTTGAGAAAGAATGGCTATAAGACTGTCTAAAAGAGAATAGTGATGGAAGAGGTAAAATTTATGTATTAGATAATTGGTAAAAAGCAGTTCAGGGAGATAAAAAAGCCAGGAGGAACTGTCAGCAGAACATGAAAAGAAAAAACAAACAACCTGGAATTTTATTAATCTTCCTGAACTACTTGCAGCTGCATCTATCAGGTGACCTGTGGAGCTGGACCTTTTTGTCAAATGGGGGCTGCTGAGCATGGGAATCCCTTGTTGTCTGGGGCATCCACCATTGTGTGAGAGGCAGTTTTTCTTGTGACAGCCCAAAGGCCATTTTCCTGTTTTCTTTGACCCCCGGCCACGAGAGCAGGGTGAGTGACCTAGACTTGACCAATCAGATAATCCTGCCTGGGCAAGTGACCCAGAGATAGAGGCATTCTGAGTGCATTTCGATTGCGGAAGCAGCTACAAATTGAATGCTCACTGAAGTAGGGCCAAAGGAGCCTGATGTGGCCATGGCAGCAATGTCCTTGCCAGTCTCTTCCTGGGCATGATTTTGGCTGTGGTTCTGGCTGCTTAGCATGGGAGAATAGCCAAGAAAATTCTGAAAAAAAGTAATGAGGAGGGACTAACTGTACCAGTCGTTAAACTTTATTATAATTAAATACCGTATTATACTTATTTCATTTATTCATTTATTTTTGGCCGTGCTATGAGGCTTGTGGGATCTTAGGTCCCCAATCAGGGACTGAACCTGGGTCCTCGGCAGTGAAAAGTGCCGAGTTCTAACTACTGGACTGCCAGGGAATTCCCTGTACTTGAGTTATTTTTAAAGTTTATGTATAGTAGTTAAAAATGGTAAAAAATTTAAGAAGGAACATTTAGAGACTGAAATCTCTTAGAAATTATTATAACATTCCTCTTTAGAATATTTGGCTTACTCATCATTTTGGAACTCACATTTGAATCCTTTTTAATTGTTGTGTGTAACCAGCAGAACTGATTAACAGTTGAACCCTCTTTCCCGTATCCACCCCCTATCTTTCTACCTGAACACGAGGTAGGGGCTCAATTGTTTTACTCCTGCTTACACAAATAGAAAGAGACATCTATAATAAAAGACAAATATCCATATTTATTACATTAATAAAAGACTAACACCTTATTTTCACCCTTCTATGCATTGCCTTTTTCTTAACTTAAATGATCTTTTCTCTTTGAGTATCATTATAAACCAACAGCTGCTCACACACTCAACATGTCCAAATAATATTGTTTATCACAAACTAGACAGTAGGACACCCTTTCAGCTGACTCCTCTGTCCTTTCAGTATCATCCCTGCTACTTTCAACTTTTTTTTTTTGTGGTTTCTGTCAACCACATATTTCAGACACACTTTGATCCTTCCTAATTGAAGATATTGAATCAGCTACCTTCCATGGTGTCCAGGTTCCTTTTAGTGGATATTAGTGTCTAAATAAGGGCTGGAAAATTGTATTTCTGAAGTCATAAACTCTTACTGATTTTTCTAATTTACGCTGGTACCATCTTCTACTTTTCTTACAGTATATGATTTTATCAACCAATAACATTTTCCTTTATATCTTCTAACTTTCTAAAAACTTCATAGGATAGTTTGGCATATACATAATACGTGCTTATTATGTTGAGTGAACTCTCTAGAAAAAAATGAGTCAATTGTTTTTGCAGCAAAGACACCTATGTGAAATGATGTACCTGGACATCATTTGATGGCAGTTGCTGACTACAGTCAAGGAGAGGTAGGGTAATGCTGGCCAGTTGCCTGGGGAAACTGACTTGCACCAGAGGCAGTGATGAGGGTCTCTTGGCAAAGGTGTCTGTCCTTTTTCCTGGCACTCTGCTTCTCTTGACCCTCTACTCTTTCCTGTATTAAGGCGAGAGTTTATTCTCTTCTGTATATAACTACTGTAAGAGTCCTGTGCCATTAAGTTTTGAGTTTAAACTCCAAGGGAGGACTTGAACAGGGCTTCGAGGTACCCTTCCAGTAAGGTGCCTACCTGTTAGGCAGGCAGAGCTCTTAGGCCACCCTGAAGGTGGCTCCACAGTCTAAGGCTGGCTGGCTGCCTATGGGCCAGGTGGCCATTCCCTGTTTGCTCAGCTACGACAGAAATGTGGTCCTATGTGTAGGGTCATGCACATGTGGCCCAGTATGTCAACCTAGACCTCCCGGTTCCAGAACTGCATATCCACATTAGAAATGACTGGCTAGAGTAGGAAATCATGAAGTCCCATTATACTCTTTACTAGTCTGAGTAGATTGCCTTCCATCCTCCCAAACTGTGAAGCTAAAATCTGGGTATTATAAAAATTGTCAATTATTATAGGAATGTGTAATGATATTTCAAAGTACAAAGAACACTATCCCTCAGAAATGGGAGCTACCTCAAAATCTTATGACACCAACTTAGGATCAGAATAATTAGAGAAGTCTCAATTCAAATCAGTACAGATATACAATATGGGGAAGAGATATTAACTTATTAGACTTATTAGCTCTTCGAAAAAGAATATAAGAAAGATTAAGTTTTGGTATCTTATTTGGCTGAAAGTAAAAGGAATTCTGAATGCCTGTCTGTTTTGATGATGAACAAAAAGGCCCCAAACAGGTAAAACCTGAAAGACCACTGGAAGAAATACATATATGTCTTAGATAAAAGTCACCCTGCAAGCAGCTAGAATTCTTTCAAAGCTGGCTCCATTCTTGGATTAGGATGCTTCATTCCTCTTTGACCCAACAGATCTTGCCATTTTCTCCAAGCCGTACAGTTCCACTGGCCACCAGCTGGAGGGCTGAGGGAAATATTTTATGTTCTGCTAATTTTACTCTTTCGGATAGAGTTTCAACAGTGTCACCCCTCTTCACCGGAACAGCTTCTTGTAAAATAATTTGTCCAGCATCTACATCTTCCTGGAAAAGAAAGTGAGAAAGTTTTGAACATTACTTCTGCCAAGTACAATTTACATTAAATACTAATAAGATTTTGGTAGAAAGAGACATACTCACAGCTACAAAGTGCACGGTGCACCCAGTGATGGTGACCCCGGCATCCAGGACTTGTTCATGGGCATTTGAACCCTTAAACGAAGGGAGCAAGGATGGGTGGATGTTGAGCATTTTCCCTGGAAATTAATTAAAACATAGTGGTCAGAATTTAAAAACCCTATGTATGCTGTCAAAGGAACACACACTTTCCTGTCTAGAATCAGAAGTCAATAGGAGCAAGGTTTTTCTAGGATAGGTGTTTTCTTTGTCAAAGACAGAAATAAGGGCTTCCCTGGTGGTGCAGTGGTTGAGAGTCCGCCTGCCAATGCAGGGGACATGGGTTTGTGCCCCGGTCCGGGAAGATCCCACATGCTGTGAAGCGGCTAGGCCCGTGAGCCATGGCCGTTGAGCCTGCGTGTCCGGAGCCTGTGCTCTGCAACGGGAGAGGCCACAGCAGTGAGAGGCCCGCGTACCGCAAAAAAAAAAAGACAGCAATGAGGAAAAGTGAAATACACGTTCTAATCCAAGGAGGCCCTCGAAGCAGCAGGTTTCTGCCTTGCACAGCTGAAGACACACCGAGGGGCTTCTGAACAGGCGCCTGCAGTGTCTCAAAGCTGGATGGCAGGGGTTCTAATCTGGATCATAGGGCTCTTGAAGAAAATTCAGCTTGTCCCTGGCACATAATATTAGAAAGACAGGAGGTTCCTGCGTAGTGTCTATGTGCTTGACTTCTAACCATGAAGTGGCATGTTCACATGTGACTAATCCACAGATGCCGGATTAGTCGGTCTGTGTGCCTTATGTCACCAAAAGCATTGCTTGTGGTATATTACACCACAAGTGCTCTAACTATATTCACTTAAGAAAACAAACTCTCCGAAGAGGAAATACATTTATTGACCAAATATGTGCACAAAAAAGAACCACAGGAAGCAGTCAAAACTTCTGTGGGAAAGGCATTAACAGCAGATACTACGTTATCTGGCAACAATGCCTTCCTTTCCATCTTCTGGCAATGGTTCACAGTTCCTCAGAAGAGGAACTCTATTTTGGGATACAGAGAGTCACCTTCTCTTGCTTCTAAACAAGTAAAAAAAGTCTCTTCCCAATATTTATCCAGAAGATGAAATAGTATGTTTGCAGTAACGTGAAACCAACCTAAGCTACATTAGAAACCATAATTATAGCAGGCCAAAGAAAACTGATAGAGCAGGATAATAAATCATTATTCTTTGGGCTAAAGGCAAAGGAAATTCATTTATGACGTGTGTCAGAATAAACTGTCACAGTAAATACCATGACTGGGATTGTTTGGCAAGTTAACTATCCTATAGCCCATCAGTCAATTCCTCAATGTAGTATCGAACAATTTTTGCTTACCATTCCATTTTCTGACAAAGGGGCCAGATAAAATTCTCATGAATCCTGCAAGACAGACTATGTCTGTGGAGAACTCTTCAAGGACTTGGTCTACTGTAGTGTCAAATGCTACACGATTTTTATATAATTTATGATTAATTACCTAGAATAGAAAAAGATAAGTACAATCTGTTTCCAACAAATTACCAAAAGTAATTTAAAACTCAACCTTTGGGCTTCCCTGGTGGCGCAGTGGTTTAGAGTCCACCTGCTGATGCAGGGGACGCGGGTTTGTGCCCCGGTCCGGGAAGATCCCACGTGCCGCGGAGCAGCTGAGCCTGTGAGCCATGGCCGCTGAGCCTGCGCGTCCGGAGCTTGTGCTCCGCAACGGGAGAGGCCACAACAGTGAGAGGCCCGCGTACCGCAAAAAAAAAAACAAAAAAAATAAAAAACCCAAAAAACCCATAAAATTCAACCTTTACATAGACCATACTTCACCTCCTTCTGAAGATACACGTGATGTCAAGAATTAAGGAATGGACAGGATGAGTATAAAGGCAAGCCCAGCACCCACCCCAAATCCAGGCATCCAAAGAACACTTGGGGGCAGATTATGAGTTTAAATCACCTTGAAAGATACTTTTCAAAGTAACTTACTCTGGTGGGAATTCCGGCTCTTTCTGCTTTATCTAAGCCAGTCACTGCAGCTTTGTTGGAGATCACAACAACAATGTGTGCAGAGCTACTTGGCTCCCTAGTACTGTCTATGAGAGCTTGGAGGTTTGATCCTGAAAAAGGGAGAACACAGGTGAGTGCACACTTCTTTTGAACGTTTATACCATTTTGAATAGGGAATGGTCAAGATTTTTGAATAAAAATGTCTTAGAAAAGATTGGCAAAATATGTGAGGCTTTAAAATTCCATTCCTCTTAGAATAATGGATTAGTATCTTACAAAAACATAGGCACTCCTGGTTCAAGGACATGTAATTGCTCTTGCAAAATAATATGATTTAGCATAGCAGTAGAAACAGTATAACACGATTTAAAAACTGATTGATGAGGAATAAGCTGCTTACTTAAGCAAGAAAAAAAATCAACCCTCTGAAGAAGAATAAATCACTATGACCCTTACAGTAGTTTCTTTGCTTTACCATCAACTTGGGTCTAAAGTATATTGAAACTTTAAAACAGACTTGTAAAACAATTATACTTCTGGGAAAGTTAACCTAAAGAAATAATCAGATATGCACTTACAAACTTATTGTATGTTTAAAAGAATATTCATAGCAATGTTACTTAAAACAGTGGAGGGAATTCCCTGGCTGTCCAGTGATTAGGACTCTGCTCTCATTGCTGAGGGCCTGGGTCCAATCCCTGGTCGGGGAACTAAGATCCCACAAGCTGCATGGCGTGGTGCAAATAAAAAAAATAAAAAATTTAAAAAAAAAGGAAAAAAGAATCATACTATATCCATCCATATGAGAGAATGCAATGCTCTTAGTACTTTACCCCACTGTCCGTAAGAGTCAAACACAAATTTTGTATTGTTACTATTAACAATTTAAAAAAGCCTCAACTGTCCTAAGACTTTTCAACTACAAAGCTATGATTCAAAAGAAGTTGGAATTTCCATTCTGTCTTTTCTAGCTTCTCTGTCTTCAACCATCTTCCCAACACCCTCTACTTTTCCTTTAGAAGCTGTTTCAAATGCCTGAGAAAAGTGGAAAGACTGAGGATGTAGAAAAGATAACACTCCTTAATGATAACTAGCCCCAGTACTAAGAGTGTTCTCACAGTCGGAAGGAGGGTTTTTTTTTTGGGGGGGGGGGGGGGGGGGGGGAGAAAAGGAAGAGCATTTCTACAGCTCTATAGTAAAGAGGAAGCCACATCTCACCTGTCCCAGATATTAAGACAGCTACTCTTGCCTTTTTTGGTTGAAAAGAGAAATGATTTTTCAGGGTGCCATTCTCCAATACTGATCCATTTATTTGTATGGTTTCAATCAGATGCTTGACTTTCACACGAGGAGAACCTTTGTTTCACACACCCAATAAATAAAAAAAAGAACAACTGTGAATTAACAGTAATATGGAAAGAGAAGTGTTCTATAAAAACTTTAGAGTACTGTATTTTATTCTGCAAATAAAATATGCAAGGACTAAAGTAATAGGTTTGCTTTACTTATCGTCACTCATTCATACAAACTTCCTGATGGTGAACATACGTAACTGTCCACTTCAACTAAAAGCTACAGCACCATATCCAAACATAAAGTGGATATGTTACTGCCTGCCAGTGTTCTGTCTCCCCTTTCCCACAAGTCTTGCATCCACTATAGTGCTATGACCTCTTGGCTTCAAGGGTAGGCATGTGACCCAAGCAAGGCCATTCAAAGACTTGATATAGGATGTTGAGAAAGAGAGGGCCTCTCTTACTGCAATGTGAGTTGAAGGATGTGGGCTCAAGACATCTTTCCGGTATTTGGAGAGCCTGCCTGAAAATGAAAGCCACGCAATAAAGGGATGAAAGGCAGATACAGACAAAATTAACAAGCCTTGACATCTCTGTTAGAGAATCTGAGTTGGCTTTCTGTCAATCTGCCAATTTCCAGTACTTCTAACAGAGTTCTGAGTCATACACAGGACCGGTCAGGGTGCTTGCTCACTACTCCTTGAATTGAGCTGAACCACAAAGCAGAGCCTGAGACAAGGTCTTACGTGCGAGGTGATTACTTTGGGAAGTAGGGAACCAGAATAAGGATGGGGAACAGCCAATGTAAGAGTGTTACTAAACTGGTCACCACTGTAGGCAATTGGGGCTTGATTCCACTGAGATGCTCACAGGAGCCATGTAGACTGTGCCTCAGAACCGCTCCCTTCTTCTGTCCCTGAAGTGGGCATTTATTCACTAGTTCTCACCCTGCTGGTCAAGGGTTGTCCTGCAGGGTGTAGTCATGCATATGTGACTGCTACACAGAGGTGTCAGAGCCCTGAGGCAGAAATGAAGAGATGCGTGGTATTACTGGCGTGGGTGTTTTCATGTTACAGCTGCGTAAAGATAGTTGCCATACCAATGGCTTGAAATAGAGCAACTAAATAAGGAACAGTTACCTTCAGGACATGCAACCACTCTGCCAATCACCCAGGCTTCTTCCTCGTGCTGAATATCCTGCAGAATCTGCTGTGTCACATCCTTTGATACCACGAGGGCAGCCCCAATCCCACAGTTAAATGTTCTGGCCATCTCTTCTTCAGAGAGGCATCCTTCCTGCTGTAACCACGAGAAGATCCTGGGGATCCTCCAGGTCTGGGCATCTGAAAACAGGCAAGAGTTGTTCAATTAACCTATTATTGACACAAAGCATACAAGTATGTACATATACAAACCTATGGAAATTAAAACTAGCACTGCTGTTTTATAGAGGGTAAAACTATAAACTGGCCTTTCAGAAGTTTTGGGGGGATCCATTTGTACCTCAGGCATTAAGAACACTTTTCTTGTCAGACTTGGCCAGTATTCACAATTGAGTGAAGTTTTGTGCTGTGTTAACTAACTAGATTCTTAGAAATCCCCTAATGAATTAGATGCTCTAATGGCTGAATTCCAGTAAAGGCTGGCATACTACCCTTTTGTGAATGTGAAAAAAAAAAAAATCTAGATTTAGGTGTAAGAACATATCTAATACAACAAAAATCTCTAATAAAAAATTTTAGGTAATACCTATATAGACACACACATAAAATTCTTTTTTCTTTTTTTTGGCCCTGCTGCATGGCTTGTAGGATCTTAGTTCCCTGACCAGGGACTGAAACCGGCCATCGCAGTGAAACCACTGAGTCCTAACCACTGGACCACCAGGGAATTCCCAACCAATAAGTTTCCTGAAACAGCAATCTTCACTCATTGTCTCTGTATCTCTGCCATCACCCCCCTCTCCAATATATGGGGGGTGGTATCCGTCCTCACCAAGCTGCCTTTTTTTTTTCCCGGTACGTGGGCCTCTCACTGTTGTGGCTTCTCCCGTTGTGGAGCACAGTCTCTGGACGCGCAGGCCCAGCGGCCATGGCTCACGGGCCCAGCCGTTCCGCGGCACGTGGGATCCTCCCGGACCGGGGCACGAACCCGCGTCCCCTGCATCGGCAGGTGGACTCCCAACCACTGCGCCACCAGGGAAGCCCACCAAGCTGCTTTTTGACACTGCTAACCAGTGTCATGTTGAAATCCTTGCTCGGAGTTGATACTTTTACATGGTTTACTGCCTGATTTTGACTATTCTTTTTTAGAAATTCTACCTCTGCCAAACTTTAAGGTGGGTGGAATATTGAGGAACAACCTTTTGGTCCCTCCTATTCTCTTTGCGATTAACTATTACTATCTGCATATAAGTACCCAACTTAACTTCTGCTCACAAAAACACTAAATACTTCAAAGATTTAAAATACTGTATTTCCACTTGCTATTCCAAATCTACTCACCTACTAAACTAGAAACTTGGGACTTCTTTTTTCCTTTTAAGCACAAAATGATTCTCCAATCTGTTTCCCTTCTCTATACCTTGGTTCAGGTCTCATTTATCCCCTGCACGGACTATTTAATAACTACCACTTCCCTTCCCAGCATGTTCCTGATTCCATCTTGATAGAGCTTGAGCTTACTGACCGCCTTGGAGAATCTGCTTAAAGAATTTCATCTAAGTCAATTACACGAGGACTTTATGCCTTATAAACATGGCTAATGAAGCGAGAAAAGGTGGAAAAGGGTCAGTCCTATTTTTTCCCCAAGAAGCCCCAATGATTTAAGAATTTTCCAGGCAGGGACTTCCCTGGTGGTCCAGTGGCTAAGACTCTGCACTCCCAATGCAGGGGGCCTGGGTTTGATCCCTTGTCAGGGAACTAGATCCCACATGCTGCAACTAAGAGTTCGAATGCCAAAACTAAAGATTCCGCATGCCACAACTAAGACCTGGCACAGCCAAATAAATAAATAAAATATTTAAAAAAAGAATTTTCTAGGTATAATCATATGTGTACTAACTACCCATAAAGTTTCCTTCCACAATGTATTTTTTCTCCTAACAGTTTTCTGAGCAAACGTTCTTTTTAGCAATCTTACCTAAATCCACCCCAAATTTCTGAGGTAGGACTCTGGGGATGTTTTCTAGCAATCCCCCACCGGTAATGTGTGCAAAGGCCTTAACATGTCCTGAACGCAAGACAGGTAACAGTGAATGGCTGTAGATTCTGGTTGGAGTTAGAAGTAAGTCACCTGTATATTAGGAAGATGAGACAAAAACTTAGTCTATGAATATAAAACCTACATATGCAGTTTGTTCCATTCTAACTTTAAGTAACGAAAGCCTAACCCAACTAAGTGGTTGCTCAGACATTCCCAAGCAGGAGAGTTTAAATGTGAGTATGTTTACCTAAGGCCTGGCCACCACAGCCATCAGGTGCTGGAGAGGAGTACTGAAGGGAAGATTTCGCTACAATTTTCCTCACAAGGCTAAATCCATTGCTGTGAAGACCAGATGAAGCTATTCCAATAACAGCGTCCCCTTCAGTGATTCTTTCCAGGTGAGGGAGTTTCTGATCCCGCTCCATTGCACCGACGGCAAAACCGGCTAGATCATACTCTCCAGGACGGTACATGTCAGGCATTTCTGCTGTTTCGCCTCCTGGCAGAAAGAGAAAACAAGAGCAAAGAAATCACCGAATACTTATAAACCTGTCTAGGAAGTAGTGACACCAGCTACTCTTCATATGAACAATTAAACAAAAGCTGTATTCCACAAACATCTAAGCATGATTTCAGGGGAAATAGCACTAATTTCCACAAAGGGTGAGTATAGCCTCCAAACATCATTATTTTTATGGGATGAATACTCAGTTGAATATAACACCATTTCTCTAGCAGTTAGTTTCAGAAATGCTTTCACCTATATTTGATCTTTACAATCACTCTATGTTCCAATAATGGTACAGGCTTAGAGAAGTGATTTAATCAGACCTGCCCAACTCTAAATGCCCTGGCCTCAAAAATATGTCATAGTTCACCACCATATTGTGTAAAGCCAGGGTCTAGGCAGGCAGATCCAAATTAGGAACTGTTCTAAAAGATGGCTGAAAGGCAATTTTGGCTTTTGGGACGTACTTGTCCACAAAAATGGTAATATAAAATGGCAGTTTTGTTCCTTGGTCAACCTACAAATTAATTTTGTTCAAAATTCTCATGTATGTATTTAATATTTCTGTAAACCTTGGGTACATTTTACTCTTAGTGTCATTTCTGTGGGAAAATAAGGCTTAAGTTAAGACTCAGAAAGCCAAGTACCGATCTGCCTGTGCTGCAGTGCCACAAGGAGGAAACAACCTCCTACCCTGTCTGTCCAGGAGGCCACTGAGAGAGATGGGAGTGAAATGGTGGCTAAGGATCAGGGAGAAAGATAAGGCCTGGGTGATGGTGGAGGAGTATGAGTCTCAGTCTGGGGACCAACCCTTGAGGGGAGGGTTTGAGGGCACAAAGGTCTAAGTTCTCCTTAGGTGGTATCATCTATATTTTACTTGCCTTGTCTTGTGACACATAGTTTGTCTCGTTAGGTATACTGGTAACCGATCATGTTTGTACATAGGGCTGAAATACATAAGAAGGATGTGTGATTAAAATGGATGATCATACCGAGGAGAGCACATCCGGCTTTTTTACAAGCTTTAGCGATTCCAGCAACAACAGCTTCAGTCGTACTGGGGTCAAGTTTTCCACAGGAAAAGTAATCGAGGAAAAAGAGGGGCTCCGCTCCTTGTGCCAGAATATCATTTACACACATCGCAACCAAATCTTGACCGATGGTTTCATGTTTATGGCACTGCTGGGCAATCTGCAGAAGAATATAAACATCCACATAAGAGAATAAGCTCCAAACTATATCTTGTCAATTACCAGTGGAGGCTAACAATATTACTGACTTTTGGCTAGGTGCTGTGAACACCTAAAGACAAAAGAACACTAAATTCCGATAAGCTATTTGGTCCAAAAGTATTCCCTTTTTTCCCCTAAGACAACCCTTCTATCCGGATATAGCCTCACCAACACTGTGTTATTAGAAACACATAGCTATTGTAGCCAACTGTATGATTACTTGGTGTGGTTCTCTTTAGTGCATATATGTCAAGAAAGGAAAGATATGTATTTTATTTATTTATTTATGGCTGCGTTCGGTCTTCGTTGCTGCACGTGGGCTGTTGTGGTGAGCGGGGGCTACGCTTCGTCGTGCTGCGCAGGCTTCTCATTGCAGTGGCTTCTCTTGTTGCGGAGCATGGGCTCTAGGCGTGTGCACTTCAGTAGTTGTGGCACGCGGGCTCAGTAGTCGTGGCTCGCGTGCTCTAGAGTGCAGGCTCAGTAGCTGTGGCTCACAGGCTTAGCTGCTCTGCGGCATGTGGGATCTTCCCGGACCAGGGCTTGAACCCTTGTCCCCTGCATTGGCACACGGATTCTTAACCACTGCGCCACCAGGGAAGTCCCGAAAGATATGTATTTGATACACAGTAAATTCTTTCATCTTTCGTAAAAGGCCTTTACTCACATAGGTGTCTGATTACCTTCAGTTTAGTTCCAACGCCATCTGTTCCACAGGCCAGAAGAGGATCACTGAAACCGGCTGCTTTCAAATCAAAAAGACCAGCAAAACCTCCAAGATCAACATCACAGCCTGTTGGAGAGAAAATTAATTACTTGCTGCATTTCAACAGCAAAGAGTTGATCAAGAAAGCAGATATTAAAGGGGTATACATATCCTTTTGAGTTTAAGATCATGGATAAGAAATGCTTTTAATGTTGGAGATAAGAAAGCAGAACACTATGAGTTTGGCTTAAATAGGGCAAGACTTATAGCAGCCTGGCATTAATCTGGAACATTTTCCTCAGTAAACTACAAAGCACAAATCAATACACAATGTTTGTCACGGTTAATGAACTAGCAAAGGACAGACTCTGACTTACCTGGTCTGGAGGTGGCTTTTGCTAAAGGCTTAATTTTCTTGACCAGCATATTTCCAGCTGCAATGTCTACCCCAGATTCCTTGTAAGTCAGGCCCCTAAAGAGTTTAAAAAAACAAAGACATCACCTAAATGCCAGGGAAGAATTATTTTAACCTTAAAATATTATTTAAAGCAGAAGATATCACTAGTGATTTTCATATCCCCCAGTATGCTAGGCCATATCCAGAGATTTTGATTTAGCTGGTCTTGGGCAGGTCCTAGGAATTGAAATGTGTTTAAACAACCTCCTCAGTTGATCATCACTATTTGGAACTTCACTATTTGTAACTACTTCTCTAACTTAACTATTTCTTCCAGAAGTACTTGTCACAGGCAGTTAAATATACCAATACTTGGCCGTAATATTTCTCTGTTCAATTTTGGTATGGGAAGGAAAGGAGTGCCAAAACAGAGTCAAAAAAGTGAAAATTAGGATTATAAGAACTCTACAAAGAAATCCCTCAATAATGAAATTGAGCCCTTACTGCAATAATAGAGAACTGTATCAGTTTCCTTATAGCTAAAGACAGTAAGAAATAAGATTTAAAAAACTGTAAAAAAAGCAAAACCAGGTAATGATATTCAGTGCATCATTTCCATCTATAATAGTGCCAACAAGTTGGAACAGTACATTTAGAGATCAAGTTTATAAATGGCAATGTGACTTCATTAGTCTTGCCTTACAAAAATGACAACTCTGGACTAGTGGGATTCAGGGATACGCGAAGAAATATGTCAAGTTTTATTAGAAGCAAGGTGCCAGGGTACAGACTTGAGAGAAATTTGGCAGTGAACTCCAATAAAGTTAGCAGTCTGGGGTCACGCTTAGATAGGAAACAAAGTTCTGCTGGTTAAAAACAACTCTTTTGTCAGGTAGCAATTGGCACTGTAGCTTGTCATCTTCTTCATCATTGAAGAATTAGACGAGTATTAAGATTTCAAGTCCCTTGAAATAGGTCATTTCATTAGAATCTAGTCATTTTAAAATAAAAAATAAAATTTTAGCATTTTAATGTTCAAAAAAAATTCCATTATTTAACCTTAAAAAATTTGCCTATCAGTAACAGTGTAACTTGAATTAAGTTGCTAAAAATTTCTCATTTTGTCCTAAAACACATTTATTTCTCATAGATGAACTCAATGAGCAATAGTAATTGTGAGGAGATCAAAACACCCACATTTGCAATTAATAGTTCATTGATTTTACAAAGGAATAGTTGTATATGACAATAAACGAATCAATAAAGGGTTACAAAATACATTTCAGTAATAAATATAAATGCAGTGACCAAATGAGATGGCCAAAATTTATAGTATAATCAAATAAAGTTGCAAAGTTAGACGACCAATATTTTCATCTCGAATTCTTTGACAAAATCATGAACTAAGATAAATACAACAGGGACTTCCCTGATGGCGCAGTGGTTAAGAATCCGCCTGCCAATGCAGGTTCGCGCCCTGGTCCAGGAAGATCCCACATGCCATGGAGCAACTAAGCCCATGCGCCACAGCTACTGAACCTGTGCTCTAGAGCCCGACAGCCACAACTGCTGAGCCCGCGTGCCACAAACTACTGAAGTCTATGCACCTAGAGCCCGTTCTCTGTAACAAGAAGCCTGCGCACCACAACAAAGAGTAGCCTCTACTCGCTGCAACTAGAGAAAGCCCACGTGCAGCAATGAAGACTCAATGCAGCCAAAAGTAAATAAGTAAATAAATAAATTTATAAAAAAAAGATAAATACAACAGTAACATATATATGATAAACTCAAGGAATAAAAATCCCTTCCCCCATTTTTACTGATGAATATTTGACAACTGATTGCATATATCTAAAATGTACAATGTGAAAAAAATCTTTCAACAGCACTGTTCTTATTGAGCTTTTCAAACATGAGCTACCGTGAAGTTTTTTCCATTTCATTTGAATATTGCTGTAATTAGTAGTTTCAATTCAAACTAAATGCAAATCAAAATCAGATCAGTCAGGCTTCCCTGGTGGCACACTGGTTAAGAATCTGCCTGCTGATGCAGGGGACATGGGTTCGAGCCCTGGTCTGGGAAGATCCCACATGCCACGGAGCACCTAAGCCCGTGAGCCACAACTACTGAGCCTGCACTCTAGAACCCGCGAGCCACAACTGCTGAAGTCTGCGCACCTACAGCCTGTGCTCCGCAGCAAGAGAAGCCACCACAATAAGCCCAAGCACCACAACGAAGAGTAGCCTGTGCACTGCAACAAAGAGTAGCCCCTGCTCACAACTAGAGAAAGCCCACACCAGCAACGAAGACCCAACACAGCCAAAAATAAAATAAATAAATTTATATATATATAAAAATATCAGATCAGTCTCATAGAGTTAAGAACACAGAATGACTTAGTACAGGGTTAATGGAGTTTTCTACATCGCCATTTATGCCAGTTCTGAAGCTGTGCTATAATCACCTTGGTCAGAAGTTTACCTGGTCTGCTGGAGGAAAGCTATGGCACGACAGCCAATGTCCTTCCTATAAATGGCTCCCTCAAACTTTATAGCAGCTAGTCCTTTCTTGGCTCCTTCAAGGGCTGAGACGAGATTTTCCCGGATGGCTGTTACTGTAAGGACCCTACCCCCGTTAGTCACCACTTTGCCATCTTTTAGGGCAGTGCCTGCTTGGAACACCTCTAGTCCTAAAGCTTGAGCCTCGGGAAACCCTGTAAGAGAGCATATTTGACATATCAATTGCAGTAATAATATTCTACACTGTGGCTTATAATTTCCAGAAGTTTTTTTTTAAATAAAATCTTTATTTCACTAAAATGAATCTTCACAAGAATCCTATCAGAAAGGAATTAATGTAATATAATAGTAAATACAGGCTTTATCCTAAGAACAGTCTGTTCTGCTCTAGGGTGACAACTGTATTACTAAAACCTTGTGTTATCATAAATCTCATGTAAGAATGATTATTTCAATAAGGAAGGAAAGAAAAAGAAGCCCTGAAAAGTTTGAAACTAGAAGCATAAAGTTATTTTCTCCTGAAAAGTTAAAAAAAAAAATTAACAAAACCTAAACATCACGAATAAATCCTGCATTTGATCACATTTTTTTTTTTTTTTTTGCGGTACGTGGGCCTCTCACTGCTGTGGCCTCTCCAGTTGTGGAGCACAGGCTCCGGACGCGCAGGCTCAGCGGCCATGGCTCACGGGCCCAGCTGCTCCGCGGCATGTGGGATCTTCCCAGACCGGGGCACGAACCCGCGTCCCCCGCATCAGCAGGCGGACCCTCAACCACTGCACCACCAGGGAAGCCCTTGATCACACTTTTTACTTGAGTAAAAGAATTTTTTTTTGCTTTATCATAGCCAACTAAATAAAGTTGCTTTCTTTTTTAAAAAAACCAATAAGATCATTGCAATGCAAAACATATTCTTAATCTTTTCCCTAGTACAACAATTGTAAAATTTTAAGACAAATATGATTTAAATTAGGTTTTGGGCTCAGCCTAAAAGAAAATCCCTGGCTTCATTTTTTCTTTTGGCTGTGTTGGGTCTTTTTTGCTGTGTGCGGGCTTTTTCTAGTTGCAGCAAGTGGGCTCAGTAGTTGTGGTGTGCGGGCTCAGTAGTTGTGGCTCATGGGCTCCAGAGCACATGCTCAGTAGTTGTGGTGCACGGGCTTAGTTGCTCCGTGGCAAGTGGGATCTTCATGGACCAGGGATCGAATCCGTGTCCCCTGCACTGGCAGGCGGATTCTTAACTACTGTGTCACCAGGGAAGTCCCCTGGCTTCATTTTCTTTTGAATTACTTTTAAGATCTCACATATGTATTTTACATTTAAAATATCATTAGACTGTGTTTTCTAAATTCTGAAATGACCAACACGGACAGTTTATACAAAGACAACCTCTTAATTAAAAAGAAAAACTTTTTTCCTTATTAACTTATTTATTTTTGGCCGAGTTGGGTCTTTGCTGCTGTGTGCGGGCTTCCTCTAGTTGTGGTAAGCGGGGGCTACTCTTTATTGTGGTGCACGGGCTTCTCACTGAGGTGGTTTCTCTTGTTGCAGAGCATGGGCTCTAAGCTCATGGGCTCTAGAGCACAGGCTCAACAGTTGTGGTGCACAGGCTTAGTTGCTCCGTGGCATGTGGGATCTTCCCGGACCAGGGCTCGAACACATGTCCCCTGCATTGGCAGGCAGATTCTTAACCACTGTGCCAGCAGGGAAATCCCCCCCTCAAAAAACTTTCATATCCCGTTTGTCCTTTTCCATTTCTCTTTTAGCACCATATTTGGTAATCTGTTAATACACATCTTCCCTAGGTGGTTTTTTTTTCCCCTGTATCAAATTTTCTTTAAAACAATTTTTTTTATTGTAGTTGATTTATAATATCGTGTCTTCTCTAGGTGTTTTTACTTTTTCAAAATATTTATATATTATTTATTTATTTTCGCTGCTCTGGGTCTTAGTTGCGGCATGCAGGCTCTTAGTTGCGGCATGCGTGCGGGATCTAGTTCCCTGACCAGGGATCGAACCTGGGCCCCCTGTATTGGGAGCACAGTCCAACCCACTGGACCACCAGGGAGGTCCCTCCAGGTGTTTTTATAACATAGGGGCGTTTAGTCACAGGTACTCAAGTATCTGGTGGTATCAGTAACACCCAATATTGGGGTGTCAGAAATAACTATGACACTTGTCATCCCAATCTTAGGGAAATTTCACCAATACAAAAGATCTTGATTCTAGCCCTTCCCTTTCTTCATTTTAAAAGGCAATCAGCACCTAACTGCCCAGCTGCCATGTGTGGGATGCACAGGGCAATGGACTTACTGTCTGGGTAAGACAGTAAATAGGGTGTTTGAATCAAACACAGTATTGGGGTATGAAGGGAGGCCAAATGACAGCCTGCTAGGGATTTTAAAGATCTGGTGTTGGCCTTATAGTGCCGGAACTTATTTAGCATTTTAAAACACTGCTTTATCTAACATCATTTAACTAGATGCCTCACCTCCTACAATGAGAAACAGAAGAGAAGGCTATACTTCTTTTTTTTTTGTGATACACGGGCCTCTCACTGTTGTGGCCTCTCCCATTGCGGGGCACAGGCTCCGGACACGCAGGCTCAGCAGCCATGGCTCACGGGCCTAGCCGCTCCGTGGCATCTGGGATCTTCCCGGACCGGGGCACGAACCCGTGTCCCCTGCATTGGCAGGCGGACTCTCAACCACTGCGCCACCAGGGAAGCCCGAGAAGGCTATACTTCTGAAGCCTTTAATTCTGCCATCAAAGTGACCATGGGGTGCACTGCAAACTGGGGGGTTAATTTGTGAGCATTCAGAGATCAAGCCCTGAAATTTTTTCCTTGATGTAATTTATATGAAAGTTCCTCCAACTCTCATACATTCCTATTATCTTCCTGGCTTTTGGAGGATGGACGAGAAAGGCAGCACTGGGTGATTCTCTGGAAACTTAGCTAGGCCCACTTAAGTCTTCACTGTGCAGGAAGAGAAATGGATGGCAGTTCTTTAAATACAGTAATTTTGGATATCTGGACACTCATATCCAACAAGCAACATGGTTATGTTAAAAACCCCTGAAAGATTACTGATGTCTCTAAACCCTTAAAAGGAACACAACAGTGAATGGGACAAAGGCCTACTGTGGTACTGGTCACTTGTCACATTGCAATCCAACCTTTTGTTCTCTGATATTCACCTGTTATCTCTACACCCTTGGTGTAGTCTCCTGGATAACCTTTACTTGCCATGACCACAGTTACGGCAGTGCGGTTGTCAAGCCAAACAGGCAGAGATGTGCAGAGCAGACCATCTAAGGTAGCCTGAATCACTTCATAAAGGTCACTTTTAAGAAGTGGGAGGATCACCTGGTAAAACATAATCAACACGGCAACTGAGAGAAATTTCAGTTGTCCTTAGACATTTTATTCACTGGGATACCAGAACTTGCATATGTTTCTCAAAGGTAATTATTTCAAGGCTGATAAATCCTAAGATTAAAACAACACACATATTCTACAAAGTAACACTTTATATTATTATCATTATTACTCACTTGGCACTCTGGATCACCAAAACGGCAATTAAACTCCAGAACTTTTGGGCCGTCCTTGGTCAGCATTATACCAGCATAGAGGATACCTTTGTTAAAAAATGGAAAAAAAAAAATCTATAATGAAGACATTGTATTGTAACTATGCAAATCAGAATATAAACTTATAGTACTGAAAGTTTTAGAATGACTGTAACAAATGTTATAACAGTGGTCAATTAAAAAAAGAAACTGGCGGCTTCCCTGGTGGCGCAGTGGTTGAGAGTCCGCCTGCCGATGCAGGAGACAAGGGTTCGTGCCCCGGTCCGGGAGGATCCCACGTGCCACGGAGAGGCTGGGCCCGTGAGCCATGGCCGCTGAGCCTGCGCGTCCGGAGCCTGTGCTCCGCAATGGGAGAGGCCACAACAGTGAGAGGCCCGCGTACCGCAAAAAAAAAAAAAAAAAAAAAAAAAGAAAAGAAAATGGTGGGCTTCCCTGGTGGCACAGTGGTTAAGAATCCACCTGCCAATGCAGGGGACACAGGTTCGAGCCCTGCTGGGAAGATCCCACAGGCTGCGGAGCAACTAAGCCGATGCACCACATCTACTGAGCCTGCGCTCTAGAGCCCATGAGCCACAACTACTGAGCCTGTGTGCCACAGCTACTGAAGCCCAGGCATCTAGAGCCCGAGCTCTGCAACAAGAGAAGCCACCGCGATGAGAAGCCCACGCACCGCAACGAAGAGTAGCCTCTGCTTGCAGCAACTAGAGAAAGCTGCGCGCAGCAACAAAGACCCAATGCGGCCAAAAATAAATAAATTTTTAAAATAGAAAATGGTGTAATCTTACTCTATAAATAATGTCCACAATGACATCAATATGCTTACCTGTGTATGGCACACCCTCCTGCTGCATGCCATCCACTGTCCTCTGAAGAATAGTATTTTTAATTTTTAGCAACAAATCCTTAGAAACCTGGGGAACATAGAGACATATTTAAATGTAACTGGTATTAAACTGAAAAAGTCCTCGCGCACACTGAGGCTCCTTTGTATACTTACAGTATATTCTGTGCATACCTCATTAGCCTATAAATTGAGAATCTAGAGTTTATAAATTAATTGTAGAAATTATTGCACATGCATACCGCAACTAAGAGTCTGCATGCTGCACCTGAGACCCAGTGCAGCCAAAATAAATAAATAAATAAATAATTTTTTTAAAGTAAAAAATATATACAAGTAAAATCACTTTTACCAAATGGTAGTTTTAATACATGAAGTCTAAAGTAAACCCTGTTTGGTTTTTAAACTTTTAGTTAAGAAAAATATCTAAAAGGCACTATATTATTAGCACAAACAATTATAACTATCAGCAGTGAAAGGAAATGGGTGAGTTTCTGAAGTGCTAATCTATTAATAATATGCTCAATGCATATTTTTCATAAACATTGTCAAGGAATTGTTTGGAAACATGCTCTACCTGTTATGAAGTAGGAAGACTAGGAAGAACAAATGATAGTCTGACTTGGTTCTCAATTCACTGTACCCATTCTTACTAAGCTCTTATGTATAGGGCCCTGGATATCCAAAGATGAATAAGGAGGGGCTAGAAGGATCTGTTCAATCGATACTTTAGCTCCTCAAAGGCTTTTAGAAAAGGTTAGTTTTAGAGTGAGACCAGAAGAGACACTTTTCATTTAAAAGGAAAACCAATTTGCTGATTAGTAATATCATTTACAGAAAAAAACCCAGAAAAGTGTCTAAGAGCTCTTTGAGAAGACCAAACAATGACTACTGAACTTCAGCTGAGCCTCTGGGAAGTACCTGAGGTGCTGGACAATAGGCTCCCATTCCCCCTGTGTTGGGGCCCTGATCTCCCTCCAGCAATCGCTTATGGTCCTGTGCTGGGGGCATGGGGGCCACAGTCTTTCCATCAGTGAAGCACAGACACTGTAGAGAAAACAAACGGTCCGCTTAACCTTAAATGCCGAAAAGGAAAAAAATAATTTAATAAGGAGAACTATATGTACCTTAACTCTAATTAGAGGAAATGTTTTCTTTTTTAAACTAAAATGATTTAAAACATAAATAACCCTAAGTTTCCTAGATCGAGAATCAAAAGATCCTGTATACTCTGTTCTGAAGGATCTGTAATTTTTGAGCTAGGTTGGGGTGGGAAAAAAAATCAAGCTACTCTCAAAGTAAAAAATTTCAACCTTTCCCCTGTTTAAATAATGGGTGATATAAGTCCAATTTGCCTACTGCTACACTGGGGATGATTAAAAGAAGATAAATTCTTCGGACTTCCCTGGTGGTACAGTGGCTAAGAATCTGCCTGCCAATGCAGGGGACACGGGTTCGAGCCCTGGTCCAAGAAGATCCCACATGCTGCAGAGAAAACTAAGCCCATGTGCCACAACTACTGAGCTACTGAGCCTGTGCTCTAGAGCCCGCGAGCCACAATCACTGAGGCCGTGTGCCACAACTACTGAAGCCCGCACACCTAGAGCCCGTGCTCTGCAACAAGAGAAGCCACCGCAATGAGAAGCCCGTGCACTGCAACAAAGAGTAGCCCCCGCTCTCAGCAACTAGAAAAAGCGTGCGCAGCAACAAAGACCCAACGCAACCAAAAATAAATAAATAAATAAGTTTATATATTTAAAAAAAGGGGGCTTCCCTGGTGGTTCAGTGGTTGAGAGTCCGCCTGCCGATGCAGGGGACGCGGGTGTGTGCCCCGGTCCGGGAAGATCCTACATGCCGCGAAGCAGCTGGGCCCGTGAGCCATGGCCACCGAGCCTGTGCGTCCGGAGCCTATGCTCCGCAACGGGAGAGGCCACAATAGTGAGAGGCCAGCGTAACGCAAAAAAATAAAAAAGAAGAAGATAAATTCTTTTTTCATTTGTATCTGAAATACTAAATGTATACAAATTCCTGTGTAACTACTCAGTTTATGCTCTTGGATGAAGTGACCAGAGTAAACCAAGCCTTTTTTGGGATCATAGGTTAGATAACACAGCTTATACTCTGTAAAAGTCCAAAAGATGAATATACGTACAGACACCTCTTCTCCTTCAAGAAGTTCTTCAATGACAGTTGTTTCTCCAGCTTCTCCAAAAGCTTTATCCTTATTGTCGATAAAAACAAAACAAAAAGAGAAATAAATTACAAGCTTTTATTATTTACTTAATTGGCTATTGTCATTTTGCACCATTTGTATTATGAACCAATGCACTAGTATTATAATTTCTCTTTCTCTTTCTGAAAGCTGCAAAGGAACATATATGAATGTTTCCTATTTTTATTTTATTTTATTTATTTATTTGTGGCTGCATTGGGTCTTCATTGGTGCACGCAGGCTTTTCTCTGGTTGCCCTGAGCTGGAGCTACTCTTCGTTGTGGTGCGCGGGCTTCAGTAGTTGTGGCTTGCGGGCTCTAGAGCGCAGGCTCGGTAGTTGTGGCGCATGGGCTTAGTTGCTCCGCGGCACGTGAGATCTTCCCAGACCAGGGCTCGAACCCGTGTCCCCTGCACTGGCAGTCGGATTCTTAACCACTGCGCCACAAGGGAAGCCCGAATGTTTCCTATTTTCAGAGTTGCAATGATGTAGAGTTAGCACTGGTACAGATGAGATGAACACATCATTAAAACTCTTCTGGGGATCCAGCTTTCCAGTTTCAAATAAGGTTAACAGAAAAACAGATGTTTTCATCATTACCATTTAACTCTTATTTCTGTCTTATAATTATGTTTGCTTACAATAATTATACTAATGTCTGTGAAAACAGATTTCCACAAGGGGGAGAAAGCCACAGCAACCAAGAAGGATCATAAAAGCAAAGTATATTAATTCATTGCTTCACTTTTCTTAGACCTGAGACACAAAGGATAAATACATTTTTTGTCCTCATGGATTGTTGAGTATTTATTTATATGTTCTGTAGTCTGAGGACTTTCTACCTTTCAGAGCAGACAACAAAGGATGCTAAACAGAACTTACTTGCAAAGAACAGAATAATAGTTTAGCCATCAGTGTAGATGTGTAATAACCCTTTTATATAGATGGATTATAATACATGGTACTATGAAAAATAACTGTGTTTGCTATACGTTTTCCTTGCCTTGAGGAATATTTGTAAGCTTAAAAGTATTTATTTATCCAGTGTGACTAGAAAATTATAAACTTTTTAAGAGGGATCAACTTACCTGCATAATCTCCTGTACAGCTTTGCAGGCCTCTTCTTTGCTCTTTGCGACAACTACCCCTTTTCCAGCTGCAAGACCACTGGCCTTCACAACCAAAGCAGGGAAGTCTGCACTGTGAAGACAGAGTAAATTTCAATATCCAATAAATCTTTAAGATTCAAAAGTTTAAAATGCTTTGGGATTGTGTAACGATATGCTATAGCAACAACTGAAAAGCAGAAAAAAAAAACTGCTAACACCATTTTGATGTACTTCCTGCCAGGATTTTTTTTCCTATGTATTCCTTTATAGTTGTGGTCATATATGGTACATACAGTTTTGCTTTTCTCACTTATCATGAGATCATATAAGCAAAATCTTTGGGAAAACAGCAGTTGCATAGCATGAATATGGAATGACCTTTTAAGATACAGTACAAAGCAATGAATCATGCTCTCCTTCAAGTAAAAGATGTAGCTGTATAGGACCAATATAAGCATGGATACACAGATCATTTCTCCAAGTACACATAAGAAATTGTTGTTGGTAGTTTCTTCTGTTGAGTAGAACTGGAGATCTAGAAGGAGACTTACCCAAAGTAAGTAACAAAATTGTTACTTGGAAGGTATCTGGCTACTAGGAAATAATAAAATTCAATGTAGGATGAAGAAAAAACAAAGAATGTAACTGACCCAACTAAAAAGAAAACATACCAGGTAAAAAGGAAAAGTATCAACAAAAATAGGGGGCAAAGGCACGTTTCTACCAACATTCATTTATTGCTCAATGTTCTCCATATAATAGAGAACAGGATGTTTAAGATTTAGGATTGAACAGTGGTGGCAGAAGGCCAAGTGATGATTCCTCACTCTAGTTAATTATTGATGAAAAAAATCACTATCCTTTATGTGGTAAGATGCCACTGTGTCAATTTGGCTCAGAGGGAACGCCTATAGAACCAAATGTATCCTTTCCCCCTAGAAACTATTCTGCAACAAACATTAAAAAATTTATCTTAGAAAAAAAAATTTATCTTTCTGCAAGGCCGCAACAGTAAATCCCATTTTATTTTGATGTTGGAAAAAGGCAATCTACATCCTATGAGTTTTCCCCTAGAATTATCTTACTATAAACTCGTAACATAAAAGTGACCCGTATATTCAAATATCATATAACAAGTGCCCTTCACAGGCTATCTTCTATTTACCTCATAATGAAGCAGCAGGCTTCTTCAGCTTTGGTGAAAGCTCTCCACTGTGCAGTTGGGATTCCATGTCGGTCCATAAACTCTTTGGCAAATCTCTTGCTGGATTCTAACTGAGCTGCTTCTGCTGTAGGGCCAAAGCACCGCACTCCTGCAGATGTCAGGCTCCCAACAATTCCTAGGGATGGAAACAAGCAGCCGTAGCCCAGCTCTCTTCAGGGCCTTTTCATTCTGAAGAATTAGGATCAGGCTCAATACACATTGAGATGAAGCAAATGGCAGAGAATACTATGTTTTTCATGTTTTCTATAGGATATAAACAAAATGCTACTGACACATGATTCAAATCCAACAAAAATCATGTGTGATATTCAAATATATGGATTATTAAATAGACACCAGAATAAAAACAAAATATTTCCCACAGCTCCAAATTTGATCTCTCATTCAAATTTAGTCTTATTATTCACACTACTGATGCTTGTGTGTGGGGGGAAAAATCCTAGAATCCATAAATTTCAAGAGGGTGAAAGCTTTTTCAGTGTATTGTATTAGAAGTCCTCATCTGTAAAATATATTAGGTGAGATGATCTCCAAGCTCCTGTTAGCACGGTGTATACCATAATAATAAACAGAAATGAACTTTACCAGCAGCCAGAGGTGCCTCTGGTCCAACAACTACAAATTCAATTTTCTCATCTTTGCAGAACTGTGCAAGGGCAGTGTGATCACTGATTGAGATGTCTGTGAAAAGAAAAAAGAAACAAATCCACCTTGTTTATAAAAACATTCTTTAAGTTAACTGTCTTTCTGAAATGTAAGTACTACACTTTGGTATGCCTATTAATTGTTGGTTTTCTTTTACTGGTACAGATGAGTTTCACCATGAGAAATTCAGAGCACAGTACATCAGGCTAACCAACAAAGCTCAGTTCTCTGCTTTGTTATCACTACAGTGATAGCAGAGAACTGAGTAAGTTTTCCAAGAGCTATAAAGTACTTTGTTGACTATGGTGTTCATGTTGCTAGTGTTGACTGTAAACAAAAAAGTGTATCAGAGAATAATATACTCAGAAACTGGTCTCTTAAATGTCATTCATTCAAGATTTACTGAGAACTGCTATATGCTAGATACTGTCCTAGTCACCAGGTTAGGATGTAAACACAAACAGGGTCCCTATACTTAAGATGCTTATATTTCACTGTGGGAATGCTGAGTTATAAATATCCAAGCAAAATAATACAAAGTGTGAACAATCAGGCAAATCTGATGTGAGGTAAACTGGGAGGCTATTTCTGATTAAGCCAGAAAGGGTGTCTTTGCAAAGACGTTTAAGCTAAGAACTGAAGGATGACTTTTAAGAACCTAGCTCACTTCTCCAATGTACAAGCCAGGTAAACTTTCTTTCTTGATAGGAGTTCTAAGTAGCAGTAGGATCAACCATCTATTAATCACGAGTAGGTTCTATAGGCGCTCCTCTGCTTCACTGTTATTTGGGCCGCCATTCTTAAGCTGGCTGAAGTCTCTGTACGTATGTGGTATTTGTGATGTGTAGGGGATAAGTGCAGAAAAGGTAGAGTTCTCAATCTACAGGAACTGCCTGAGTGGGATAAGGATGGAGTACCATGCACTCTGGGTTAGTAGCTGCAAACACAACTGGGCTGAAAAGAGCCAACTACCTCAGCGCAGCAAAGGGTGGCAAGAGGAAGATGACACACCTAACCTGTCACCACAAGTGACAGCAGCCTCATGACAATATTGGGAGATTTTCATGGGCTGGTCTGTATAACATCAATTGCATCTAGATAAAATGGCCATTTCTTAAAAAAAAAAAAAAATACAATACCTCACTCCGAGTTAAGATCCCAGGGAAGCAGATATTTTCTTATTTATCTTTTTCTTATTATTTTTGCTCCTATGTACACAATTATCTTCTCCCAGTTGGTAGCTTGCTGGGTCTATGTTCTCTCCATAAATATTATGTGCCACGTAGGGTACTAGGCACAGTGCACCCAGTGCAAAATAAGACAGGAGACCCGGGACTTCCCTGGTGGTGCAGTGGTTAAGAATCTGCCTGCCAATGCAGGGGACACTGGTTCGAGCCCTGGTCCTAGAAGATCCCACATGCTGCGGAGCAACTAAGTCCGTGCACCACAACTGCTGAGCCTGTGCTCTAGAGCCCGCGAGCCACAACTACTGAAGCCCGCGCACCTACAGCCTGTGCTCTGCAACAAGAGCAGTCACCGCAATGAGAAGCCCGTTCACCACAACGAAGTGTAGACCCCGCTCACCACAACTAGAGAAAGCCCATGTGCAGCAACGAAGACCCATCGCAGCCAAAAATAAATATATTAAAAAAAAAAAGACATGTGACTTCCTTGCCCTCATGCAGTTTACATTCTAGAGCTTATGTTCTAGGAGGGAAATGAATATAGGAGACAGACAAGAAAAAAGTAAAAGAAGATACAGATCATAGTTCATGACTGAAAACAAACTGGGGGGTGAACATGCTTTACTTAGAAACTTCAGGAAAGTCCTCTTTGAGAAGGTAACTTAAGTTGAGACCTGAATGATGAAGAGCCAGTCATGCTAGGAGTGAGAACAAAGTTCAGGACAGCTCTGTTTGGGATACTGGCAGGACTGCATGGATAGAGCACAGTGAAAAGAAAACAAGGGCTATAAAAGATCAGGCTGGAAAGGCAGGCAGAGGCCGGATCACAGAGAGTTTTGTAAGGACAGGAGTTTGAGTTTTATGCTAACTACTATGAGAAGTCACTGAAGAATTTAATGCAGCGTAAGAACTGATCATCTTTTCCTATTTACCAGTGGAAGAGATGAAGGCTGAGATCTATTATGGAGTAAGAATTGCCAGAACTTACATTTAATAGCACTGCTCAATTTTGCATTCCCCAAAATACACACCAAAACACCTTTAACCTAGATTAGGCATTTTGTAACTTTTTCAGTGGACGTGTTTTATAAGGTTTAAAATAACTTAAGGTAAGAAAATGATGCACTCTGAACAACAGGATACCTTAAATTACAACATATGGCAAGTATTCAAATTACCACATAAATTTCTGTGTTAAAAAAAGCATTCAAATCTGAACAGCAGTTGACCTTTATAAAGAAGAGATGTGAGTGACAGTTTTATCATTTACAATCATTCACTTTTACTTCAAAAAAATGATTACCAGTGTTCGAAATCTTTTCAGAGCAGGCAGTGCCTGCATTTCCTGGGGTAACTAACACTCGTTTGACATGATTAGACTGTGCAAGTTTCCAGGCCAGAGTATGTTCCCTTCCTCCATTGCCAATTACAAGTACTCGGGCTGCCATTGCTCAGTCTGCAAAGCAGGAATTCAGCAGGAAAATGAAAGCTGCAGAAAGAAAACCACAGTTGATAGTTTAGAATACATATACTTTAGAAACCACGATTTCTAAATATGATTTAAGTAGTCATTTGTAATCATACAAATAACATTTTATCCCAGCAATTCATTTGTGAAAAACTAGGATTCATAATTTTAGAAATATGACTGTGTACTCTTAAGGATTAGAGCGGTACTTTAAAGCTCCTTATTTCATTAAAACAAAACCTAAGAACAATCACCCTTCTTTGGGCTTCACTTTTATTTATTTATTTTGGCCATGCTGGGTCTTAGCTGCGGCACGTGGGATCTTTGTTGAGGCATGCGGAGTCTTTTAGTTGCAGCATGCAGACTACTAGCCACGGCATGCATGCGGGATCCAGCTACCTGGACCAGGGATTGAACCCTGGCCCCCTGCATTGGGAGGGTGGACTCCCACCCACTGGGCCACCAGGGAAGTCCCTGGGCTTGACTTTTAGAAGATTTAAAAATCATCAAATCTCAGTTAAAAATGAATCAATGTTTTAAATTTAGACACCAAATTGAAAATAACTGTTTTTAAACCTTTAGTCTTATAAATAATAGACTTTAAAGTTACAATAAATTCAAAGAAATGTTTAAGACTAGAGCCCGTAAAGGGTCAAATAGTAAATATTTTCTGAGGGCCATATAGTCTCTGTTGCAATTACTGAACTCTGCCACTGTAGTATGAAAGCTACCTTGGACAAGAGACAAATGTGGCCTGGCTATGTCCAGGAAAAACTTACATAAATAGGCAGTTGGCTGTAGGTCATAGTTTGCCTACTTCTGCTCTAAGTAACAGGAAGCTATCAGAGATTTATAAAGCATAACTGTGGCTGTGTTTCCATAAAACTGTATTTATGGACACTGCAATTTGAATTTTGTATAACTGTCATGTGTCACAGAAACATCACTTTTCCTTTTCTTCCCACAAACATTTAACAATGTAAAAATTATTCTTATTTGGTGGACTGTACAAAAACAGGTAGTAGGAAGGATTGGCACAAGAGCAGTAGTTTGCTGACCCCTATTTAAGAAGTTAGTGCAATATGCCAGAAAATTGGTAGAGAAGGCAAAAATCAAATTTGAACACGTCTTGATTAGTTCTGGCATTTGATCCTGGGCAGGATGGGCAACTATCTCTCAAGCTAACAGTGTGACCCTGGTTAAGCTCTTACTACCTGCAATTCAATTTCTTTACATCTTAAAAGGTGGAATTAGGAGAATTTGTCTTATGAGGCCTAGTAAGAATTGAAATGACATTTATAAACAATTAGTACAATTTCTTACACTCAACACTAGTAAATGCTAACCTGCTATATTTTATTTATTACTTTTGCCAAATTGATGCTTTAGGGAGAGAAAGAAATTCTAACAAGAAAAAAAAAAGCCAAAGGAATGAATAACTTGTCACATTCATTTACTAATTTTCAGAAGACATGTAATTATGTAGAAGGCGAACTGATAACAGGAAAAACTGAAATCAGTTACTTCTCGTGAGATGCTAGCATTACACGTTTAAAGAAAAATATAATTTGATAATATAAAGAAGACTTTCTGAGCACCAACTTCATGCCAGATGCTATTCTAAATGCTTTTCACGAATTACGTCACTTAATCTTAAGAATTCTGTGAGGCAGACAGGATTACCATGCCCGCTTTGCAGATAAATAACTAAGGTTCAGTTAGGTTATGTAACTTGCTGCAGGTCACATAGATAAGTGGGGATGTAGCCTGGATGCCAAAGGAACCAATTTTGCTTCAGATACTCTTTAACAGTTGAAAATATGAGGAAGAAAAAAATTACTAAATTATCATCTCGGAGAGAAAAACTATTTTAGCTTAATGGAAAACAGACTTGCCGTGTGTATTGAAATATCTGAAATGAACGTATCTTTAAATCTAGAGAAAACATTTATGTTTAGTTTGAATAAGAGGGTCAGTGAAGGGAAATTATCCTGATTACTGCCGCGGATCTCTGAAATAGGATTAGGACTCAGCCTGAGGGAATCTACACCCAGGAGTGGCTAGGAGGCCGCCAGCCAGAGTTGCCTAGGTTTGAGTTAAGGAGTTAAGACTTCCAAGCTGGGATGCCTTGAGGGACTTAACCTTCTTGGGCCTCAGTCATCTAAATCTAAATGGGTAACACGAGGAGAATTAGAAAGCCAGGAAAAGCCATTTCAAAGGACTTGGTGAACTGTGACTTCCCTGGCGATCCAGTGGTTAAGACTCTTCGCTTCCACTGCAGGGGGCCTGGGTTCCATCCCTAGTTAGGGAACTTAGATACTGCAGGCTGTGCAACATTGCCAAAAAAAAGAAAACAAAACTCAAAGGACTTGGTGAATAAAATAAGGTAGAAACCAACTACAAAATGGGACTAAGTAATCTGCTAGAGACAAAGGATGCATAATGAGAAAATATGCAATTTAGGTGCATGACCTAAAAAACCTAAAAAAAGCAAAAAGATGCAAAAAGGCCCTGACATCTTACAAAGCAGAGAAAGTGATAGATCCAATGTAAACCTCAGTTAAAACTGAAAAGCACATGGCCAACGCTCACCCACTGCGATTAAAAATAAGAGGACAATCCCTACCGCCAAACCAGTTCCTACAGTTTCATCCAATTCCTGATAGTAATCCCCAAACCAAACCATAAATGTACTTTCCTGAAAAGCGGAGGAAACTTACCCACGGACCCAAGGCGGTCTGGGCGCTCGCACTTAGACCCTCGCTACGCGCCCTGAGCCCACTCACCCGCCGTGCGCCGGAAATCAGCCGATGGGATCCGACGCGCACGCCCCCCGCCCCGCCCCGCCCCGCCCCCGGCTGGCTTCGCTTACCCATTGGTCGGTGCGACCAGTGGGCCCCACCGCGAGGTAATCGAGAGTGATTCCCTCCGGCTCTCGGGCGCGGCCTGAACCTCCCCCAGAGCAAAGCTCCCAAGCCCTAGCGAGTTTACAATGTAACACTGTAGTGTCAGGTGCCACGTAACGTCTCTTCGTTTCTTCCAGAGCCTCCTCAGTTCTGAGGAGGGGGAGCACCAAAATGCTTAACCCATGTTCAGCTAATTGTGTGTTGCTCACGAGTCAGGACTGACCAGCCACCGTGCAAAAGTCTCATGACACGCCTGGCTCCTGACGAGATTAGAATGCACCAAGGTTTCAACACACGTGGTTCAGGGCCTCTGGCCTAATGCTAAAACGAAAACGAAACACGAGGCCAATTATAGGATGCCACGGGAGGCAGATGGCGGTAAAAACGTGTTCTTCGTATGGGGGCAAGCGCTGATTAATGCTTTTCCGGATGGATCTCCCTGCCGAAACTCGGTGCCATCCGGGAACGTTGGAGGCCCCGGTCAAACACCATGTTGCCCTCCTTGCTCCCTTTCCTCACGGAATTTAATCTAGGGTGTTTAGTGACCAAAATAAACCTCTTAAGGCCCCCCCCCCAAACACTGTTGAAGACTGGCAACTTAAGCTGACAGTCGCCTCTAGAGAGACTTCTCCTGTAATGGCGCCTGCGTCAGTCACTAACATGGCGGACAAAGTCGTGCGCGGCGCAAACGTCAGCAGCTCTACCCCAGACGCTCAGAAACAGCGGAGGAGAGCGGGGCCGTGCTCACTGATTGGTTCAGAGGCGGAGCGTGCCGGACTGGGCGCTACCACAGGAGCCAATCAGGACGGCAAGAGACGGAATTGGCCGCTGCGCCTCCTCCCGAGGCATGCTGGGAGCCTGGAGGACTAGTGAGGAGGAGTTGAGAGAACGGAGCGGACGCCATGGCGACCAACATCGAGCAGATTTTTAGGTCTTTCGTGGTCAGTAAATTCCGGGAAATTCAACAGGAGCTTTCAAGGTAAACGCTTCCCAGACTCTTCTGCTCCCAAGGGACCGATAGGGCCCCACGTAGCCGCCCGTGGCACCTTTCTTCAGGGACGCTGTCGTTTCTCGTCTTAGGCCCGGCTACAGCCCCGCCTGGGCCTGGGAT
>RJWK010019132.1:0-32681 GCA_004363435.1 Platanista minor | reverse complement strand
TATTGTGTTGTTCATTGTTGCTTGTTTCATCTTTAGTTCTTCTAGGTCCTTGTTAATTCTATTTCCAAGGTTTTGGATCATGTTTACTATCATTATTCTGAATTCTTTTTCAGATAGACTGCCTATTTCCTCTTCATTTGTTAGGTCTGGTGGGTTTTTATCTTGCTCCTTCATCTGCTGGGTGTTTTTCTGTCTTCTCGTTTTGCTTAGCTTACTGTGTTTGGGGTCTCCTTTTAGCGGGCTTCAGGTTCGTAGTTTTCGTTGTTTTTGGTGTCTGTCCCCAGTGGCTAAAGTTGGTTCAGTGGGTTGCGTAGGCTTCCTGGTGGAGGGGACTAGTGCCTGTGTTCTGATGGGTGAAGCTGGATCTTGTCTTTCTGGTGGGCGGGTCCACATCAGGTGGTGTGTTTTGGGGTGTGGCCTTATTATGATGTGAGGCGGCCTCTCTGCTAATGAGTGGGGTTGTGTTCCTGTCTTGCTAGTTGTTTGGCATAGGGTGTCCAGCACTATAGCTTGCTGATCTTTGAGTGAAGCTGGGTGCTGGTGTTGAGATGGAGATCTCTGGGAGATTTTCACCATTTGATATTATGTGGGGTTGGGAGGTCTCTTGTAGACCGGTGTCCTGAAGTTGGCTCTCCCACCTCAGAGGCACAGCACTGACTCCTGGTTGTAGCACCAAGAGGCTTTCATCCACACGGCTCAGAGTAAAAGGGAGAAAAAGTAGAAAGAAAGAAAGAAAGAAAGGAAGGAAGGAAGGAAGGAAGGAAGGAAGGTGGAAAGAAAAGAGAGAGAGGAAGAAAGGAAGGAGAAAAATTAGAAAGAAAGAAAGAAAGAAAGGAAGGAAGGAAGGAAGGAAGGAAGAAAGAAAAGAGAGAGAGGAAGAAAGGAAGGGTAAAATAGAATAATGTTAGATAAAATAAAATAAGGTTATTAAAATAAAAAATTTTTAAGATAGAAAAAAATTTTTTTAAAGTTGAAAAAACAACAAAAAAAACCCCATTCAGATAGAACCCTAGGACAAATGGTGAAAGCAAAGCTATACAGACAAAATCTCATACAGAAGAATACACATACACACTCATAAAAAGAGGAAAAGGAGAAAAAAAAAAAACGAACAACTTGCTCTCAAAGTCCACCTCCTCAATTTGGGATGATTCGTTATCTATTCATGTATTCCAGAGATGCAGGGTACATCAAGTTGATTGTGGGGATTTAATCCGCTGCTTCTGAGGCTGCTGGGAGAGATTTCCCTTTCTCTTCTTTGTTCGCACAGCTCTCGGGGCTCAGCTTTGGATTTGGCCCCGCCTCTGCGTGTAGGTCGCCAGGAGGGCGTCTGTTCTTCGCTCAGACAGGACGGGGTTAAAGGAGCCGCTGACTCGGGGGCTCTGGCTCACTCAGGCCAGGGGAGGGAGGGACACGGAGTGCGGGCTGAGCCTCCGGCAGCAGAGTCCAGCAGGACATTGCACCAGCCTGAGATGCGCCGTGCGTTCTCCCGGGGAAGCCGTCCCTGGATCACGGGACCCTGGCGTTGGCGGGCTGCACAGGCTCCGGGAGGGGAGGTGTGGAGAGTGACCTGTGCTCGCACACAGGCTTCCTGGTGGCGGCAGCAGTAGCCCTAGTGTCTCAGGCCCGTCTCTGGGGTCCGCGCTGGTAGCCGCGGCTCACGCCCCTCTCTGGAGCTCCTTTAAGCAGCTTCCCTCTCCTCGCGCACCAGGAAACAAAAGAGGGAAGAAAAAGTCTCTTTCCTCCTCTGCAGGTCCAGACATTTTCTCGGACTCCCTTCAGGCTAGCCGTGGTGCACTAATCCCCTGCAGGCTGTGTTCACGCCGCCAACCCCAGTCGTCTCCCTGTGCTCCGACCGAAGCCTGAGCCTCAGCTCCCAGCCCCGCCCGCACCGTGGGGGGAGCAGACAAGCCTCTCGGGCTGGTGAGTGTCGGTCGGCGCCGATCCTCTGTGCGTAAATCTCTCCGCTTTGCCCTCCGCGCCCCTGTTGCTGTGCTCTCCTCCGCGACTCCGAAGCTTTTCTCCTCCGCCACCCGCAATCTCCGCCCGCGAAGGGGCTTCTCAGTGTGTGGAAACCTTTCCTGCTTCACAGCTCCCTCCCACTGGTGCAGGTCCCGTCCCTATCCTTCTGTCTCTGTTTTTTTCTTTTTTTTTTGTTTGCCCTACCCAGGAACGTGGGGAGTTTCTTGCCTTTTGGGAGGTCTGAGGTCTTCTGCCAGCGTTCAGTAGGTGTTCTGTAGGAGTTGTTCCATGTGTACATGTATTTCTGGTGTGTCTGTGGGGATGAAGGTTACCTTCGCGTCTTACTCTTCCGCCATCTTGTCTCTAATCCCAAGACAATTATTTTTAATTAAAAAAGAAAAGAAAATACAGCACATCTTAATTATATTTACTGTGATCCACATTTTGTTTCTTTTTGGTGAAGAACGACTGATGTATAACATCAAACTTTTACTCAAGGCTTTCTTCTTAGAGTGTTTCTCAGCTCAAGAAGAAAGTATTTATTACAAATCTATTGATTTTCTTTTTTTAAGATTAACAATGAAAGTTAAAAAGGAGAAAGACATCATATTTAATGTGATGCTCTAATCCATTGGCTATTGCCTCTTAAGGGAATGTAATTTATTAAAGAGGCATTGGGGACCCATCTTAGCTGATTTTCTGTTTTTTGTTTGTTTTTTTATCTTCTGTTTTTATTCTATTATTTTTCCTTCTTTCTTTTTTTTTCCCTCTCTCTCCTCCTAATACACACTTTTTTTAGTAAGGGGAATACCATGATGTTGCTCTAGCCCGGCCCCTGTAGACGGGACCTCGGGGCCTCCTGTTAAAACCACTGTAGAATCGAGAGCGGGAACTGTTGTAGTTGGTGGTCTGGGCACAGTATTGGGCTCGTGGGAAACCCGGGTCTGTTGTGCTGATGCCTGGTCTGTTGGTTCGTTTTGGGATCACTTTGATTTGTCTTCCTCTAAATAGGGACTCATCTAAGGCCAAGGAAGTCCTCACTGACTCTTTGTCTGAGAACTCTATATATGCAAACCCTTTGGGACGACCACTAAATTTGTCACATAGTATAGTAACACGGTTGACTGAACCACAGCCATGAAAGTGTATTTCTAGCTCTTCTGCTGTTGCACCATAGTCCATACTGTCAACATAGATGGAATGGGCATCAGCCTCCATCTTCTCCTCAGTGGACATGATCACTGGGCCAGCATTGCCTAGAGATGGACTCATATTCATCTGCTTCTCTACCTTGTTCTGTAGCTCCTTTAGCTTCTCAGCTTCTTCCTCCATCTCCCTGACTCGAGCGTTGATTGCTTCCAGCTCCGGGTCCTCAATGATGCCGTCCCCCGGGTCACCCTCGACCAGTCCCGGCTCCTCCTCCTCCTCCTGGCTGCTGGGGGCTCACGAGCCAGGCCCAGGGCCCGGAACTCCCGGGGGGGGTGGGAGGGTTATCACGGTGCCGGGGCGGCTCCTCTTCGGGCTCGGTCTCGGGCTCCAGCAGCACATCCTCAGGCTCCAGGCCGTTCCCATAGTCCCCTGCGCCCCCTGGGGCCCCCTACCCGGCCTCCCCACCGGCCCCGGGCACAAGGTGGCGCTGCCGCCTCGGCCCAGAGCTTCGACCGCTTGCAGCCCCCTCTGCTGCTGCTGCCGCTGCCATCACCCTTAGCTGATTTTCTAAAGTTTCTTTTTATTTTTATTCTGGTTACTCTGTTTTTACAGTAAGCTCTTAATTATCCTGGAGCAGGTAATTTATTTCCATTAGCTCATTTAGGATAATGACAGGATAATTTTATAAACTATTAAGTAAGAAATTTGGGACTATTTCATATTTTGGTCCATTCAGAACAATATTATAATCTGAGTGCTCAGCCAGTTCTCACTGACATAGGGTGTGGAGAGGAGGAATACATAGCCTCAGATATTAATACTGGGATTTATATTGCCTCTGAGAATCTTTTTCTGTTTTATGTTTTTACCACCAATATGTGCCATGGGCATTCCTTCCAAGTCACATATGAACAGGCAGCATGCAAGCAGGGGTCAGTTTGGCAGAAGAACTTTTTTTGCTGTTCTATCTGTGAATCTTTCAGTAGATGAACAATGGTTTCTGAAAGCTGTTTTCCTTTTCTAGGGAATACTTTCTAAAGAGCCAACTCACTTCTATTTCCTCTGAATATGTCATGAACTCAGAGGTCTCATAATAGAGGAAGTTTGCCATTAACTAGATTTCTTCCAAGATAGGAGACAAATCCTTCCACAAAGATTTTTGTCAGCCTGATGTACATTCATTCATCTGACTTAGTCTCATTTTCATATTTTCTCAGGCTAGGCTGCAAAACCCAGTTTCACTCATAAAGATGTGCAGAATTCACTGCCCTGTGGAACATGTCTGAGGAATGTGTGCTCATTTCTGAATGTAGCCCTGGCTGCCAGATACTGAGAGCAAGGCCTCCGCCAGCCCTAGGCAGGTTTCCCATGGGACTAGTGCTGTGCAGAGGATGGAGGATCAGGGTGTCTAACCCTTTATTGCTTGTCAAGACTTCTATATACTTTTAGTAGAACATTTCCAAAGTTTGGAATATAACCTTCTGCCGTCATGGGACTATTTCTGTCTACTCATCTCAGATGTCATTTGCCTAGGGGTGAAGTGAAGAAAGCTCTTCATGGTAGCTGCCAGTATAAGTGAGACACATGAACAGCTCAGGACTTAAACTGGGCATAAACATCCTCACCAAAGAGCCATATATCTCAGTTTGAAGTCAGGCTGCACATACAGATGGTATGCCCTGCACAAGGGTCACCTTTTCTAATCAGCACTAAGATATCTTCTGCTCACCAATTTGTGAGTACTTGAGACAGTGAATGCCAACCAAAGAGGACATTTTTTCCTAAATTTTATGAAAATATCATATGGGCTAACACAGACTGTGACCTGGCTAAGGGGATGGTCCAGGTTAGGTTGACACAAACAGAAAGGCCAAACTATAAATTCAGACAGCCAGGTTGCCAAGGCGAAGAAGGGTATTTAAAAGAAAGCAAAGGCAAACAGCCACCAGTTGAAAATCTGGGGCTATTCTGGCTTCTCTGTTCTCAATTTGAGAAGGCAGGTCAAGCCCATTTCTGAAGTCAGTGACTCATGAGCAGCTTCTGATTTATGCTCAATTCCCAGACTCGTGGATGCATGGAAGGCACAGGACAGGGTGATGTGGAGAGTTATATTCCGGGCATGGAAGTAGGTGTGGGGTGGGGTGTGGACTAGCCAGCTCTATCAGATATATTCTCCATAACCTGTATCTGCATCCTCATCTTCCTCCTGAGCCCAGACCCTTGTGCCTGGCTGGCTGTCTTGGCATCTTGAACTGCATGTTCCAATGCATCTCAGACTCAGTCTTGAACTTTACAGTCTTCTCCTGTCTTAGTGAAAGACACTTTCAGTCAATTCATCATTCAGGCCAGAAACCTGGAGTCACCCTATTTTTGTTCTCTCTTAAACTCACATTCATTGTCACCATGTCCTTTCTAGTCTGCATTTCTAATGAGGTGTTAACTCATCCCTAATGCCAATGCTCTGGGTGGTCCATCTCTCACCTGAAATGCAGCCTATTAATTGGTCTTTAGTATCAAATACCCCTCATCCATTATCCAAAATACAAACAGAGTGACCCTTTAAAAAGTTAAGTCTGATCATGTCTCTGTTCTATGGGAAAATCCTTCAAAAAAAATCTTCAAAAAAAATTTTTTTTTTTTGCTAGAAAATCAAATTTCTGTGCATGTAAGACAAAGCCATTCACAATATAGCCATGACAGCCTCTCTAGCCTCTCCTCTTTTGTCTCCTCCATCTTTCACTCAATATTCCAGCCATATCAAACTACTTTTGAATTCTCCTCACACTCTTCATATTTGCATCTTTCGCTCCTTTAACCTAGAATTCCCTTTCTATCTTCTTCACATTGATTCACTTTACTAGGTTCTCAAGACTCAGTCTATAGGAAGGGCCCTGTTCTTCTAACAATTGTCACATTAATATTATTTATATATTTCTTTGTTTTTCCTTTCACCAACCTTGAAGCAATTTGAAGTCCGGACTGTGTCATTTATCTCAGTAACCTAAGTGCTTAGCACAGTAACTGAAAATTATAGGTACTCATTAAATGTTCAGTGTGTAGTATCTTCTAGTTATTTCAGTAGGGTCTCTTTTCTACTGAGTAGGAGTTGCTACTCAGACACATTTGGACTAATGTTTTGACAAAGTTTTAACACTAGAAAGGTAGATGTATACACATTCACACCACAAAAAGTTATGGGTTCCAGGGTGTTAAGAATTGAAGAGTTGTCACAGATGAAGACTTTCTATCTAGGAGAAATTTCTAGAGAAATTTTTCCACCCAGATCAGACTTCTGGTCACCCCTTTTGTTTCCCCTGAGAGGACTAGGGTTTGGGCATCATGCTGCCCTTTCCACTGCCACCTTCTTTGTTTTCAACTATTATGTCTTTCTGTCCTTGACTAGTGAGAAATAAGGAAAGTAGTTCCAGCAAGGACAGTTCTTTGCTCTGCAAGTTTTCTAAGGGTTTTCACTGGAAGTTATGAAATAACGAGCAAAGGGGCTCCACATAAAAGCCTCCTATGAATACCTTTTATTTTTCCCAGGAGAGTGTTAGAGGGAGATAAGACAGGTGATGGGTCTCGCGTAATGTTTATCTATACTTTGGAGGCCACCTGTAGTCAGTGAATTTCCTGGAAGCTAACTAAAGAAGCTAAGGAAGAGTTAAGAAATAGCTGGAGGCTTTGTAAGAGTTGGGATGGAACAGGGGCTAGAGATTTGACATGATCCTGTAACTTAGCTGGAGGAGAGGTAGCAGTGGAAATGGGAGAGAGGAGAAGCCTCAGATGATGATGCTACAGGAGGTATCCAGCCTCTCCTTCCTTCCCCCCTGCCATCATTTCTAGCATAACAACCCGATGGATCCTTGCTTGGGTTCAGTGGGAGAAAGTTCAAAGGATTTTTGCATGGTCAAAGGAATGAGGAGAAGGACATGTGAAACATATCCTCATAGCAGCAGCTGTGGGGGAAGCAGAGTTACTTTGGCCACTAGGCTGAGGTAGTAATTCCCAGGGACTATCTGTATGTAAGTAGTGGTCCAGCAGATGTAGAGACTGCTCATTATTGTTCTTAAAAAGGTAATATCCTAGAGAATAAGACACTAGTATTTATACTGTGTTTCATGATTAACTATGACTAACTATTCTAGAATGTTTAGGTCCTTCCTTTTGTCCCCTGCAGATTTAGAGAGTATTTACTGGAGCTAATACATACAGAGACACATCTGTTTAAAATGACATCTGTTTCAGGAACACAGCCCAGTCGTGGGGTTGAAAATATGCAGTCACAAGCCACATGTGGCCACTGCATTCTTGAAGCCCTGACTAGATGTATCTGCCCATGAGATCACCCCAGCTACCAACCAAATATATTTCTCCTCTAAATTATTGAAAAGCATTTTAAAACGATGTATCTGAAAAATTCAAGGCTTTTGTTTTGGTTCATTTTATAGCCTTTACTGATTACACACATTTCCTCTATGGCTTGAATGGATAGCAGCATCAGCTGTGGTAATAAATCCTCCACTCTGCAGACCTGTGTAGCACATACACCTGTGCCAGAGTTACACACCAGATGGCACCTGAAAATGAGTTGATATCTATGGTAAGATGGTATTTAGAGAAAATACATATATAAGTAAAACAGGATATACATTTTACGGTGATTTTAAAAGAACATTGAACAAGTCAGTTGGCAAATATTATTGAGTGCCTACTCTGTGTAGACCCTTGTGAGGGTTGCTGTTCTGGCGTTGGGTTGCCTGGATGTAGCACTTAGAAGTGTTACTAATGCATCATCTCCTATAAGAAGATTGGAAAAAATAATGCTTTCCTAAATTTTCAAGTTTTCTCCACTGTTGATCTTCTGTGTTATGAACTTGGAACAGGGATTAAGAACATTTTAGGGGTTTCCCTGGTGGCGCAGTGGTTGAGAGTCTGCCTGCCGATGCAGGGGACGTGGGTTCGTGCCCCAGTCTGGGAAGATCCCACATGCCGCGGAGCGGCTGGGCCTGTGAGCCTGCGCGTCCGGAGCCTGTGCTCCGCAACGGGAGAGGCCACAACAGTGAGAGGCCCGTATACCACAAAAAAAAAAAAAAAAAAAAAAAAAAAAAAAAGAACATTTTAATCATCAAGGATATGTTTTCTGTGGCTTTTTGAGTAGGGCATGTGTTATGACCTTAAGTGGCCAGTGGAAGACAGCCCCTATCGGGATGGCCATTGTTTAGGTGATCTAAATGGATTTAGTCCATAAACAACACAGAAGGGTCCTAAAGACTTTAAACATCCAGGAAAGTCTCCATTAAGATTTACAGAGTGCAGAAGTGACCATGAATTTCTGGTCAGAAATGTCAGTGTCCTGAGGTACATGTTCTTTAGTAATTACATAACTGTTCCGGGAGAGTGAATGGGTGGTGAGTTAGTGAACTATGCCATCGCTCCTGACCTGTGTTGTCGCTCTTCCCCACCCTCCCCAAATAGGTGCATAACCATAGATGAAATTTCCATCCTCACAGTTAAAACCATAGGAACATAAATTGGTGTCCCATACTGCCTCCTACTTTCATGAAGCAAAAATGAAGTTTCCTCACGCTTCCTAGTTTCACAATATTTTACTGGAGGAAATCCAAGACTCAGTTCCACTGCAAGAAAGAACACTGTGAATTGGCCATAACATGTCTCAAAAGACTTGACATGGCTCTTTTAACTGCTAAAATATTAATATCTTGGCAGATTTAAGGAGGAGCCCATGTAGGCAGTTTTCTATTTGTTTATTTTGAAATTAGATTCCTGTCCTTATCACTGAGGAAGACAAGCAGTGAGTAGGCTGCTGATCACTTGCTGGGGAGGGGGAGCAGAGAGGCAGTTTGACTGAATAATTCACACCAACATGTAAAATTCTGAAAGCCCTTTAACACTCTCAGAAATATTTGCATTTTTAAAAGTTTGTTTTAATTGATTTTTATTGGAGTAGAGTTGCTTTTCAATGTTGTGTTAGTTTCTACTGTACAGCAAAGTGAATCAGCTATACGTATACATATATCCCCTCTTTTCTGGGTTTCCTTCCCGTTTAGGTCTCTTAACCTAAATAAATCTGTGGCGGGGGTGGGGGCAGTAATTCTGGCCGTGTAACACAGTGTCAACTGCAAACTGGCACTTGCCATCTACCTCTACAAGGATTAAATCATGTGCTGCTGCAGCTGCTGACTTTCAACACCCCCTGAAAGTTCAGGTGGAGAGCAGAAATGAGGCGCTCTGTGCTCTGGGGAAAACTGGTAGAACAGGTCTTCAGATTGTTAGATATTTTCAGGAGCCGACTTTATGAGCCCAATTCTTGTATCTCGTCATATCTAGAAAAGCACTAAAATCCGTCAAGGTGACGTCTGCTCCTTGTGACTAGCTGTAACCTTCACGAGACTAGCAGCAACCTTCTGCAAAAAATATGTGCTTGATTGCACGTACTCCCCCTTCACCAAAATCACATATATCCTGAGCATCCCCCCACCTCTTTGGAGCAGTTTCTCAGAGCTATCTGAAATGCTGTCTCCCGGGCTATAGTCCTCATTTTGCCCCAAATAAAACTTAACTCACAATTCTCACATTGTGCATTTTTTAAAGTTGGCAACAGTGAGATAAAACCAAATCAAGCAATGCACAGGAAACTGTCTCTGAGGTAGGTGAGAGGGGCAGAACTCTGGAGACCAGCCCCCTGAATGGTTCCTGCTTTCCCACAGCTTTTTTACTGATTCTCTTAAAGCCTTAAGTGTTTTTTTAATGGGTCCCAGGCAGAACTTGAGGCTGGAGAAAGAAAGCATGGCTGGGAGGATGTAGCAGGTAAAGAGGACATGAAGACAGGGCAGGTGGTTCTTCCTATATTCTGGTCATTGTAAGTTTGAAAACATCAGGGTTTAACAATGGTTTATTATAAACATGTCTGTGTGTGGGTTGATTTGTCTGTAAAAATATCAGAATTGTAAAAATAATAGCAGACCACAATGGAGAAAATAAGTTTTGCTCTTTATTTCAAGCACTTGGAAAATATTCAGCCCCATTGTTCCCTTGGGCTGGATTGATACTGCCTATGAACTCCCTTCAAGAAAAACACAACCAGTTTCACCATCCATTTATATTAACTCCACATTCTCAGAGGAATCTTTATGCACTCCCTTGAATATCAGGACTAAATTTGTTTCACTCCATGTGGAACGGTCTTACTGGATGTAATTTTCCAGGAAGTCATTTCTGCTTTCCAAGACCAGTAGGGATATCTCTGAATATTCTGCCATTGTTCTGCCTACTTTGTATTAAGTCTCCAGACATTATTTCAGTAATAAGGGAATTTTTTTTTTTCTAATGGAATAACTTTAGGGCCAGCATACTTGCTGTGAGTGGTAGTGAGTACTTAAATCTATCCCCCACCACCTGTGGGCTGAGAAACTCATCTTTGGCTAGGACAGATGTAATCGAACAGAATTGTTAGTTCAGTGGGGATGTTAATGCCATAGAAAAAGAAAATAAGCCAGGAGATTTGGGCTTGAATTAAGCATGAGGGAGGAGGAGGGGAAGTAGGATAAAGACCTAGAATGCAAAGTTAAAAGCTCTAGGTCAGCACTGCCCATAGAAGTATAATGTGAGCCATGTATATAACTTTAAACTTTGTAGCCACTTAAAAAAAAAAGTGAAAGGAACAAGTGAAATTAATTTTAATAATATATTTTATTGAAACCAGTATATTAAAATGTCATTTTGATATGTAACCAATGCACGAAAATTATCACTGAGATATTACTTTCTTTTTTGGGTTCTAAGTCCTCTAAATGTGCTGTGCATTTTACACTGACAACGTTATCTCCATTTGGACCAACCACACTCCAAGTGTTCAATAGCCACACGTGGCTGGTGAACAGAGCAGCTCTAAGTAACAAGCCAGAAGGAAAGACATGACTGTGATCTAAATCACTTATTTATTTATCTATCTATATCTATTTAGTTATTTATAAATTGTTACAAATAAGTAAATAAACTTAGGGCATCTAAGTCAGAGAGAGTATTAACAAAATAATGAGAGAAAGTTAAGAGAATTACCTAACTTTGGACAGTTATCCTCAAGAAACAGACTGTTTAAGGAAGGTTTATGTGACTAAGGTAAAATTCACTGAGTTAGACTTCAGGTAGATATAAGGGGATCAGGGTTTACCTTGAATTGCAGGATGAACATGCAGTTCATTCAAAGATGATCTTGGTTTTCTTAAGGAAAGTGAGAAAAACAGCTCTGCCCCTGGAACAAGTGTGGAAGTAAAGGTGAATTCCGAAGGCCATGCCTCTAAAAACCCCATGAACAAGTGAACCTAGAGATAAAGGGGATGCAGTGTCCTAAAGATAATATGCATAATCACTTCCTTGAGTTTAAGTGAGCCCCCAAATCGCCTTTCTGCAATAAAGCAAGTTTTCTCTATATGAAGTGCTTTGTTGATTGTGAAACTCATATACATACATGGGTTACTGTTATTGGCTAAAGAAAGGGCTGTTCTGTGCAGGTGATCTACCAGGGACAACTAACCGGGAAAATCCATCATCCCAGCACATCATTAAATCTCGGAAACTTGCTCCCCTAGGTGGGTAACAGAAAGTTAGTGGAGGTGAGGGAGGACTGTCTTTCTGTTGGGGGCAATCTTAGATTTGTTTTATCAAAACAGATATTGCCCATCTTTAGAACCTTCTGCCCATTACTCTCATTATATATTTAGTGTGAGGGCATATACTACTCAATAGTTTGTTTTTCTCCCCTTCAATGTGGGCTTTTGGTGGCTTCATAAAAGTAATAAATAGCTCTTCTTGGACACACAAAATAGAGATTGGCAGGCAATTTAAAGTTACAATTTCTCAGTAGAACCACCACTACCAACAAGATCGTATACTGCCTCTCCTGTACCCTGAGAAATGTTAAAAAAAAAAAATCGCCTTCCTATTTTCCTCTTCGTTTTTTCCTGAATAGAACTCACTCACTGGTCCTAGGCAGATCAGCTGGACATTTCCAGGCCTCCTCTGTAGAAGAGAGAAGGGCTGAGGAAGGATCACCAGACAGTTCTCAAAGGAGAGAAACAAGGAGAATGGGCTGTATATGCCTAGTGACCCTTTCCCCTACCTCACCAATTAGATGAATCAGGAATCAGCAAACTTGTACTCTAATGGACAAGAAGGTGACTATTTTAGGTTTTGAGGCCTCCTCAGCTCAGCTGTTGTTGCAGAGAGGCAGCCATAGACAGCGTGTAGATAAATGAGGATGGCTGTTGTATTCATTTGCTAGGACTGCCGTGGCAAAGTGCCCACAGAATGTGTGGCATAAACAGCAGAAATGTATTCACAGTTCTGGAGGCTGGAAGTCTGAGATCAAGGTGTAGGGAAGGTGGGTTCGTTCTGAAGGCTGTGAGGGAATCTGCTCCATGCCTTGATTCTAGCTTCTGGTGGTTTGCTGACAATCTTTGGCATTCCTTAATTTATAGAAGCATCACCCTGATCTCCACCTTCATCTTCACCTGATGTCCTCCCTGGGTACGTATCTCTGTCCAAATTTCCCCTCTTTATAAGACACCAGTTATATTGGATTAGAGGGCCCACTCAACTCCAATATAACCAACATTAACCAATTTTATCTGCACATAAGCAGATTAAGGCCACATTTTGAAGTACTGGGGGTTAGGACTTCAACAGATACATTTGGAGGAGACACAATGTTGTATTTCATATACATGTTATGTGGCATGAAATATTCTTCTTCTCTTTTCTTCCCAACCATTTAAAATGTGTAAATATATGTGGGCTGTACAAAAACAGGCCCAGGGCTGTAGTTTACCAACCTCGAGTCACTCCTTCTCCAGGGGGGAGGATTAAGTGAGGGAGGAAAGGAGGGACCAAAGTGTTCCTCCAGTCCTAATCCCTCCAAAGGGGTGAGTGGGAGTTCCCTGCCCTCTGTGGAAATATGAGCAATAGGATAATAAATAATAATAATTAATATACAATATATAAATATATAATAATAAATATCCCATATTATATAGCCCAAAGGACTCTGGCTTGCTGGGAAGCAGATTATATTCCAGGAAGAATGGGAGGCATTAGCAAGGACGGTGGAATGTGAAAAACAGAACAACAACAACAAAAGGGAGACAAGAAAGAAAAGGAAAAAGCAGATTTTTAAAAATTAGAAAATCTGTAGAGAGATTTGCCAGTATAACATGCAGTCTTCACTTTGAAGCATTTAAAAAACACAGTAGGGGGCTTCCGTGGTGGCGCAGTGGTTGAGAGTCCGCCTGCCGATGCAGGGGACGCGGGTTCGTGCCCCGGTCCGGGAAGATCCCACATGCCGCAGAGAGGCTGGGACCGTGAGCCATGGCCGCTGAGCCTGCGCGTCCGGAGCCTGTGCTCCGCAACGGGAGAGGCCACGGCAGTGAGAGGCCCGCGTAAAGCAAAAAAAAAAAAAACAAAAAACAAAAAACACAGTAGGTCCTATAAGGAATTGATCAACATGGTCAAAGTAATTAATGAGGAAGAGGAATTGAAGTAAATTCACAAGTAGGAAACATGGAGAGAAAGGTAATGTAAAAGTCTAGATTGAGTTTACAAGAACCTGACAGCAGCTATGGGTGTAGAGTGAAGAAAGTATAATAGAAAACATCTTTGTTCTAAAGACTCTAATTCTTATCTAAGACTTTTTGAAAGCTCTTTGTTATATGTTCTTGGAGTACTTCTTACTCCCCATTTTGGAAGAAATGCCAGTAAGGCTTTGATTTTCATTGTAAAACTTTTGATGCATGTAGGTATCCTTTTAGTCAGCAATCTGCTTTAGGCACTTAATTTCTTATGATTTCTTATAATTTCTTATGATTGATTTCAGTATTTAGTTCCTAGTGGTTTGCTGTATAACCTTTATTATAAGCTTTTATGAACCAGCTGATGATTGCTGGAGGGGGTGGTCTTAAGGGACATGCCACTGTCACCTCCCTTTCACTATAATACTTGATGAAATCTGCTCAAATATCAAACCACATGACTAAGAACAGAGCATGTATACTTCATTTTTTTTTTAACTTCCCTCCAGAATTGCCTTTATAGATTTGTAATTTAACAAGGGCCTCTGAGCTTTAATTAAGGGTCAGTTTTTTCTTTAATAGCCATAGAAGAACAGTCCTGCATCTTTTATGAAGCTTCTGTTAAAGACTTGATTATATTATTTGGTGCAAGTGTATGAAGAGCTAGGTAATAGTTGTTTATAGACTTTAACACTAGAAATAAGATAATTTCTCACTGATGAACTATTTCCTTTCATTAAGGTAACCATGCTACAGAACTTTTCAATATTCACTTTGCTTTGCCTTTTCAGAAGCTCGGAGACAGTCTTGCACTTGATTCTAGTGGAGAAACTCAACCTAGGATTTTCAGTACAACTTTCTCCTTTTCCACTTTGTAATTTGGATCTTTTTGTTTTTAACTTGCTTTAGTGATTTTATTACATAGTGCCTTTTATTACAAACAGACACAAAACTTTTCTGAATGTAAGTAGGATAAATGATTGGCTCTCATAACTTTGTCCAGGGAGATTATTCTCTAATTCAAATTTTTGTGACCTTAGTCACCTTCTAATGCCATCTCAGGTCACAGTGATCTTTTTTCTCCCACAGATTCCTTAATCAACAATTTCTCTCCTGAAATGCTAGATTTGTTAAAAGAAACAAATACATACTAGAATCCAGAAATACATCAGTTTTTTTAAAAAATATTGTTTTAGTTAGCAGTTCAATTATTTCTCTTTGAAAGAATGAAAAAAAATTTTTAAATTATTTTATTTAGTTGTGTTCATTAGAATTCTTTTGCTTGAAGCTTAACTCAGAATCATATAAGCACAAAAGTTATCTATTGTTCAAATAATTTGAAAAGCCAGACTTTTCTGTCTAGCTTTAGGTATGGTTAGATCCAGGAGCTCAAAATAAGACTCATTCCTCTCTCTGCTTTACCAGACTAGGTTTTGGCTTCATTATCAAGCAGATATTCCATGCAAGGTAGCAAAAATGACTAGCAACAATTGTGTACTGGCAGCTGGCATCTCTAATGAAAAAATCAAAAAGTCTGTCTTTCAACAGTTCCAACAAAAGTCTCAAGGAGAGCTTTTATTAGCCTGGCTTAGGTCAGGTGACCGTCCCTGGACTTAATCACTATGTTTGAAGAAATTGAGTATTTAGTTGGCCAGACTCCCAGGATGTGCCCATTCCTAGAGCCAGGAGGTGCGATCGGCCCCATCCAAACCACTTGGACTTAGAATGAGGAAGAGATGGTCCCCAAAGAGATTCAGGGCTGAACAAAACACAGGTTAACTACATCCCCCCATTATGTTTCCATCCCTTGTCTCTCCATCATCCATATACACCTTCTTTCCCACTTTAAAATTCTCAAAATCACCCTGGCTAATAGAATGCAAATATACCTCTACAAAGAATACTGTCTCTTTCTCTACTCTAACAGAAGACAACTCTGAGGCTCATCCAGTTCCAAAATCTCTAAGTCATGGCATTTTTCTTGGTTGGGTCTAGATGTAGCTCCTCATGGCTTGGCATCCTTTGGCTAAATGATATATTTAACACTACCAATTAGCAGTAGCAGAGAAAAAACACTATTGCTTCAATAAAACTTCCATTTGAAAAAGGGAGAGAAGGATAACCCCTAAATAGTGATCTCAGGTTCATAGCAATCATCTCATGCAGGACAAAGAGAGCAAGGACTCCCTGACCTGGCAGTGGATGCAGTTCCTTGTCCAAGAATCTGGCTTGTCTCTCTCTCTCCTTTCTGGGAGGAACTCCCTTTTCAATTATCCTGCTTAGCTATATGGCAGATGGACATTGGGGAGGCTTTTTTTCTAACAGCTGTAATATTTTAGTTCCTCCCTTCTATTGGTGCAGGTTTGGGGGCTGGAATTAGCCTTGTGAGGTGGGCATTCTCAGGGCTGTTTGGTGAGCCTGGACTTTTCTCTGGCAGTGCCACTGCCTCTCCTGACAGACTTGTGGGTCTGTTTATTTCCTGAATACTCCATAGATTGATTCTTGTAGACTCATGCCCATCAGTTGGGTTCCAGCCCTCATGGATTCTTCCTCTCAGGCAATCTGCCTTTATGCTCTGCCCCTCTCCCAAATCATCTGGACCTTAGACTGGGAAGCAACGGGCTGTCATCATGCAGACCCTACTCCTCAGTGGTAGGGTTCCTGGGGATGGCTTTTATAGAGGAGTGTAACTGCTCTCCATGTTAGTCAAGGAGTATATGGCAGGAAGTGTTTGGAAGTGGTTCTCCAGCTCCCTGGCTCACCACAGTCCCCATCTCTTTTCCATGTGCTTCCCACTCATGCTAACTTTAGCATGAGGCAGAGATTTATACCTCTGCCATCCCAAAAGACACAGGGCTATCTGCTATTGGTCATTTTTGAGTGCCGGACACAGGTAGAAAGGATGACTCTTTGTAAGGACTAAATCCCTTTTGCTTTCTTCTTCCAGAACTGCCAGATTAGGCTGAAGGCCATCCTTTTTCTTGTATGATCTTACTGAAGGCTGAAAGAAGTAACCAGTGCCTTCTAAAATTCTTTGATTTTTTCCGTTCCCCGAACACTCTACCCTTGATATTCATGTGATTTGAGTTCCGAGATACACTAGGTACCTTTTAACTGGCTGCTTTTCTATCAAATAATAGCTTTTGCCCTTTTCCTAGCCTGAGATGGGGGAATCCTCAGCTCAGTCAGTATCATGTTGTAAGGTCTGTTCTTTGTAATCCTCTACTTCCAGATATCAAATTCTGTATTACTTAGGAGTCATTTTGGTGCAAGTAGTAGAAATCAGCACATAAAAGCTTAAATAGAAGGAATTTGTTGGCTTCCATACCAGAAAAGCCAGAGATGCAACGGTCTTCAAGTATGTTGATTATAGAGGTTCAATGTCATCAGGGCACATTTTTTTCCCCTTGTCTCTAATACCTGTCTTGGCTACATTCTAGTAGTTTTTCCATTCTTTTTAGCAAAGATGAAGTTGTAGGCTTGCATCTTTCTCAGAGCTAGCAACATAGCCAAAACTGTAAATATAGGAATTTCTTTCTTGGCTTGTCTGAGTCACCTGCCCATTCGTCAGGGGGATGTAACCCTCTGGCAGGTAAGCTCTGCAGTACATGTCGATCTTCTCTTGATCCAGGAGCAGGATCAGCTTTTTGGACTGAGAATAGCAGGGGATTAATTTTTTTTCCAAGAGATGCTGAATTAAAAAGCCTATGGCCCGTTATCACCATAGGATGGTTTTTATCAAAAAGGTAAGAGGTAACAAATATTGGGGAGGATGTGGAGAAAAAGGAACCCTTATACACTGTTGGTGGGAATGTAAAATGGTGCAGCCATTATGGAAAACCATATGGCAATTCCTCAAAAAGTTAAAAATAGAGCTACCATATGATCCAGTGATCTCACTTCTAGGTGTATATCTAGAAGACTTGAAATCAGTAATCCTGAAGAGATATCTGTACACCCATGTTTACTGCAGCATTATTCACAATAGACAAGATATGGAAACAACCTAAGTGTCTGTTAATATATTAATTAGATGAATAGACAAAGAAGATGTGGTATATATATATACAATGGAATATTATTCAGCCATGAGAAAGAAGGAAGTCTTGCCTTTTGTGACAATGTGGATAGACCTTGAGGGCATTATTATGCTAAGTGAGACAAGTCAGACAGAGAAAGACAAATACTGTATGGTATCACTTACATGTGGAATCTAAAAAAGCCAAAGTAATAAGAACAGAGAGTAAGATGATGGGGTTGTGGGGTGGGGGAAACGGGGAGATGTTTTTTAAGGGTACAAACTTGCTATAAGTAGGTAGATAAGTCCTGGAGATCCAATGCACAGCATGGTGATTCTAGTCAGCAGTACTATATTATAAACTTAAAAGCTGCTAAGAGACTAGATCTCAATTGTTCTTACCACAAAAAAGAAATGGTAATTATGTGACATGATAGAAATATTAGCTAATGCTATGGTGGTAGTCAAATTGCAATATCTTAATGTAGCAAACCAACACATTGTACACCTTAAATTGATACAGTGTTACATGTATAGCTTAATAAAAAATAAAAAATAATTTTCAAAGCCTATGTCTCTTTAAATTGAGAGTGTTACATGTATAGCTTAATAGAAAATAAAAAATAATTTTTAAAGCCTATGTCCCCTACATTGGTTAAGTCACCTTAAAGGAAAAAAGGCAAATACTAAACACAATTCAGTCTTAGTTATATGTCATCATATAATCATTATACACATATTGTTTCTATAGCACAGTGGTTTTCAAATATTTTGGTCTCAGGACTCTTTGACTCTTAAAAATTGTCAAGGACTCCAAAGAGCTTTTCTTTATATAGCTATGATATTTACTATATTAGAAATTTTCTATATTCAAAATTAGAACAGAAATTTTAAGTTATTTTTCATAAATTTATTTTAGAATAACAATAATAAATCCATTGCATGTTAATATAATCAGAGTATTTTAGTGAAACATTACTGTATTTTCCAAAACAAAAATAAATTTAGTGAGAAGAGCATTATATTTATTTTAAACTGGCTGCTTTGTTACTTTTTTTCACATTTATATAAATCTCTTGAATGTCTGACTTAATAGAAGACAAACTAGATTTTTATATCTGCTTCTGCCTTGATTTATTGCTATATAGTTTTTGTAGAAGTATATGAAAAAGACTAGCCTCATACAGTTACGTAGTTGGAAAAAGGAGTATTTTAATAGCCTTTTTAGATAATTGTGAATGTTCTTCTTTTATACACCACCAAGAGTCACCAAGTGGTAGTAGTTTCTTGATACGTTGAATAAGAAACCATATCAATGAGCCTTTCATGTTCTGTTACATTAAAATTCATTAGTCAGATTTGCACATTGAATTTATCTTTTACCCATGCATGATTTTGTAACATCATGCCTTGATTGTTTGGAAAATGTGGGTTATGCAGATCTTCCAAATTTTGACACATTTCATTATATAATTAATAACATTTATATCATATAATATATAATACAAAAACTACATTTGTTTATATCACATAATTCTCAGTAAATTCTTCAAGTATTTAGAAGCTGTCAAGCTTATAGTGGTGGACACAAGCTTTCCAAAATTCTAATTCCCTCTTGAAATCTTGAATTTTATCATTGACAACAAATATCATCACTTTTCCCTTAAGTGACATTCTCACTTTGCTAAGTTTTGAGAAGATGTCTGTCAAATACCCATGTCCTAAAAGTATAGCCTGTCAGTTGTTTGTTCAACTAGAAATGGTCCTCCATGGAAAAAGCTCTGGTTCAGCTTGCAATTCAATCACACATGCTTTTCCTCAAGCCAGCCATCAGACTTTCATAGGTAATACAAGTGCTTTATGCTTACTTCCTATAATGTCCCAGGGACTATTAAAAGATGTATACTCAGGGTTGAGATTTAATAAAATAAATAATTTTTACTCCTTCATCAAGGATGTTCTTAAGCAAAACTTGCATGGTGTTTTTCCCCTGCTAGTGCATGGCTTTGAAGTGTATGGAGACTGTAGTTGCAGTCTGGGGCCACTTGTGCTAAGGTACCAACAGTTTTACTCACACTATTTTGCACCATCAGTACAAGTATCAAGGTAATGAAAAAAGGCAAATAACATCTTAGCATTAAAAAGAAAATAATTTTGACCTCGTAAACCTCCTGAGCCATCTTAGAGACCACAGGGGATCTGAGGACCACACTTTGAGAACTGCAGCCAATCTTGTAAGAATTGAAATAAAGATGTTTTTTGAGATCAACTATAAAAGGACCCATGAGCATGAGCTGCTATTTTGGCTTATCCTCTGATTTTTATCTGCCATTTTTGTCATTGTGACAATATATGTCAAACTAGACTTGAAATATTCTGTTCTGAATTTCCTTTGAGAGTTGGGAGGGAAAAGTCGATTTAACAGAAGAAATCAGGAAATATTGATCCTCGGTAAACTTGTTTGCCAGACAAATTTAAAAACTGTCTTACTTTAATTTAAAATGTTTTGTTTCTTAAGAATAATTTTAAGGGATATTAATGTGTTCACATTATTTTTATATGTATGCAAAATCATAAACAATTTTTCTGGTTTATGATATTTAATTTTGTCTTACTATATATGAAATTTCATCTTTATGAAATGACTATGACATTCTTTAAAAACATTTGTGAGTTAATTCAGTATGAATTTTTAGTTCCTTATTTAATTACAAACGGAATTTTTTTTTTTTTTAGGAAGAAAGAAACCCAAGTTTGGATTCTATCTATATAATTTGCCAACTAATTAATGTTGGATTTTTAACCTCCCTTAGCCTCAGCTTCCTCATTCATAGAAAATTGGGGGCATTTTGTACGAATGGTATGATGGTATAATAAATGTGAAACAATGCTTCACTTGCCACGTAGAGGGCACTCAATATTCATTTCCTCTTTCCATCCATTTACTTTCCCAGTCCATACTTGCAAAGAGCAACAAGCATTGATTGTAGATTCATGTTGTTTAAGAGGGGTATGTTGATCTTCCTCCATTCAGTCCTAACTGAACACCGCAGCTGTCATGAGCCATATTTGAGGAGCAAGCTTTCTTTGAGACAGACCAAGATGCAGGCTGTAATTGAAGGACTTTGTCACAGAAGTAGGACCTCTCTAACAATATCTCAAATAGAACAACTCTTTCTACCATCCTCCTGATGTAATTTATTTTCTAAGAGAATATATGGAAAATTTGGAAGAGAATTAAGATAGGTAGAGGAGGGAAGTGTGATGTGGTGGGGTTTTTGTTTTATTTTTTCAGGGTTTTTTTTTTTTTTATAACATCATAAAATTTTTTTCCAATAGTCAATACTGTTTTCCTGGGACTTCCCTGGTAGACCAGTGGTTAAGACTCCATGCCGTGCAGTACAGCCCAAAAAAAAAAAAAAAAAAAGTACCATTTTCCCTAAAAAGCAAGCATCCTATAATTATAATATTAATATTGAAGCATTGTTTAATAACCCTTAAAACAAGTTCATTATCCTCATTCTACAAGTTTAACTATTAGAAAATCAGTATTGTCATATCATGAAGTTAGAGACTAGAATTATTGTTAGAATTTTCCATCTCACTGCTTAACTTCGTGAGAGATGTTGCCCTCATGATAGAACGCCTGCTGTAATTGGTTCTACTTTATTAATATTTTGCAGCCCTTGATTCCATTTACTGCTAAATATGTAAACAAAATGTTGGAAGGAGTCATCACAGTCTGAGGCAGAAAGGATTTCATCAAGCAATCAATCAATTGTTTCTGAAGAAATAAACCAGCCAAAGAGCACCCCAAATGGATTTATTTAGCAGCAAGCAAAATTTTTCATTGATCATATCTAAGATGTTCTGTTTAGGTGCTATTACGGTTAATAATTTTAAAAGCACATAGCTAAAGGTTATGAATTGGACACCAGAGAGCACAGAAAAATTTCATGCATATAACTATACAGAACTGTGGAAAATTGTCCATCTCATTTCCCTTCTCAGGTGGTTTTCAAATGCTTAGTTTTATTTTGATTCTTTTAAAACATGCAGCACAATTAATTGTAAATATTAAATAATGTAAATTAGAATGGACTGATCATTTGTTCTGAAGAGATGGCTGGCCAAGGTTTCAGGAAGCCTGGACCCTTGTTCTTACTTTCACCCATCAAAAATTTGTAAACTCATTCAAATCACCCAACTTCTTTCAGCCTCACTTCTTTCATCCATAAAAATAAGAGTATTGGACTAAATAATTTCTGAGGCTCATTCATGTGCCAGGATTTGAACTGCAATGTACTCAGAATAGTTCAGTTGTGGTGGGAGAATTCGAAACTATTTCAAAGTTCTTCTCAATTAGTATTTCCAAAGCATTGCATATGAAAATATGCAATATGAAAATAAGAAGGAGGCACAATGAATGTCTTCTTTACCATTTTATATTATAACTTTTGGATCACAGCTATATGTAGTCTTTACTTTTAATCCTTCTACTTTTCTCTGTAATTTTCAACACTTTTTATTTAATATGAGAATTACTTGTCTTTCATCTTGCAAGGATGTTATTTGAAATCATCATTTTATGAGTGTTATTAGAATTTCTTTATTAGAAAGCATTTAGAGTCATTCAATCTTATTGGTTATCTTTTATACATAAAGTCAATCTAACCTTTTTCTCAGTATAATAGAAGTCCCATTACCTCATATCTTAACTATCACAAAAATGCAAGTATTTTTAAATGTGAGATTCATTACACACAGCAATATTCTAAAATAAAGGAACTCTAAGATTCCCTAATGTAAAGTGATTAGAGAAATTTGAATTTTAATCTATTTAACTCCCATCCGTATCATTTCCATTATAACTTTTCATCAACATTGGGACAACACTTCACCAGCACAAACAAAGCAAAGGAGAATTCCAAATTCCTGCAATTGAAGCATATCAGTTGTCATGCTGTGCTTGTAAATATTTTATGTTGGCTCAAGACTCAGAGTAAATGTGTTATTTTTCTCTGTTTACAAATAAATAGGTACTTTTAAAACTTCAGTTCGGATACATGGAAGTATCAGTGGCATTCTATTGTAGTTGGTTTTACTGAAATCGGTCTGTTGTTAGTATACCTCCTTTTTATTGGACACTATTTTAATGACATGTTATACTAGTAAAAAGTTGGTTGTTATTGATGCACATGGGGAAAGGACTTATTTCATATTATAGAGCCTTGTGCATCTGTATTTATGAAGTATGGTACTGAAGTAACATACTAGAACCACAAAAATAACCATATATCTTCCAAATCATTTGAAGCATTATATACTCCAGGAGACCCTCACACATTTAACTCCATCTTCACCAGACTCAATCCTCTTCATAGTGAGTGGGACTCATGGGCCTATGAAAAGACACAACAATACCTGGCATACTTGGTGGATGTGAATATGGTAATTAGCTCTAAATAGAGGGGGAAAGACTGTTGGTGGTCTTTATAGCTGATAATACATAAAACAAATACATCAACTAAGCTGGCCACTACATGAACTTGGAGAAGAGACAAAATAAATAAATAGATCGATGTAAAGATAAATAGGAGGGGTGAATTTGTAGTTTAGCTGCGACATAACACAACATACTAGTATCCCCACCTGTTTTCTAAATATTTTTATGATCTTGGAAAACTTTTCCCACTTCTTTCTCAAGATGGTGATGGCCCAAGGTAATAGACATAGAGCCCAGGCGCAGACTGGAGTTGGGGGTGGGATGCTCGTTGCCACAGTGGCAGCTGCACTGTTGGCCAATAGTGGAAATGAAATGTCAGTCTGAGAACAGTCTTGTAGGGAGTCCTCAAGATGACTGACATTATTCAGAAAACAAACCGCACATTTAGTTCTCAAGGAAAGGAAGCAGACTGTATGTTTTTGGTTACATCTGGGTGTCCAGCCCATAACATCAGCAACTACATCTGGGCATGAAGGAGTGCCCTAGATCAGTTTTTCCAGGACAGCAATTAAATTAATGATTTTGGAAGCTTAAAGTTCTCAGAATATGGTGCTACTCATTTGAGGTCATTCTAATTAAGTTAAGCATGCTTTTTTATTCTCAGAATCTGTAAGGAAGGCCAACGTCTGTTTTTCTTTTCATAAAAGAATAACCACAATGGAAGTCTGGAGTGAAAATAAGCCCAAACAGATTTCTCCTAGAAAACATATATTTCTTATTTATCTGGGGTTTATTTGAGAAAAATGATGCTTGTAGGATAATAGCAACAAAACATAGTAGATTATCACATAACCAAAATTTATCCTGAAATGAGACTACATCTAGTTTTAAAAAAATCAAAATATATGATAGAGTTTGAAACTTGGCATTTGATATTGAGACAAAATGGCTCACATTTATTCTTTAGTTAAAAACAGCAATGAATTTGCAGAAACTATATTAGCAGCAGCAGAATTATGAAATTTAAAAGCATTTTTCTGTATATATCACTGTCCTAGGTATTGTATAAAGAGAGCTAACAAACATGGGAATCGTTATGTGTTTAACAGTTAAAACCATATTGTATGTGGGCATACAGATGATTTGGACAAAGGAATTAATATGACACAAGTGTCTGACATGAATAAATGTTTGAATAATAATATTAATATTGTATATGAGAAGAAGGGAAATTTTATAATCAGGTAGGATGATATATTAGGGAGAGATTTGCATATTAAGAATGAGACCCAAAGGAAATTTCTACCATGAGGATATTTTAGGAACTGACCAATTATTCTAAGTAATTTAATCATAATAATTATCATTATTATGATAGTAACAATAATAACGAACCACTATTTTAGATGGTGGTGTATTTTCAATGCTATTATAATTTCTTATTTTAAAACTTACTTCAAAGACATCCTTGTCTGAAATAAATGATAAAACATATTAAATGTAGAAAGATACTTAGCTTGAGATGAAAAATTATTTAAATCATCCATTACAGGAGAAGGGTAGAAGACAGAGAATAATCCAAAACAATTCAAAACCATGCATAATCTCCTGCTCCTTTCTACCAGCTTTATTCAAAGGTAATATATACACAGCAAACATTTCTATCCTGTTTAGAAGATGGGAAAACTGAGACATAAATATTTAAATATTTTACTCAAGACTAACGAAAAAGTAATAAATCCACATGAAGCAAGTGTTCAAGTTTTTCAATCCTTTAACTTTAGCTCATGCTGCCCTTGTAAATGTTTATCATGCATCACTGAGGGTTTCTCAAATAGTACCATGTATAGAGAAGCTCATATTATTTGAGTTAGCATTTTCATGACAATTCTCTAATATAAAACACAAATACTTCTTTCCAAAGTTTTAAGTGATATCAAAGAAAACCTGATGTGATAGGAGTCCTGAATATTTTTTTAATTGGCAGGTACAATGACAAGAGTGGATAAAATTGGGAAATAAATTGACTTCTGATTTTATTCTCACATGTTGTATATTCATTTGCTGAAGAGTTTTTATGGTCTACATGAGCTGAGCTAGAAATATCTACATTGCTACACATGAAAGCCAAGCTCACAGTGAGGTCCAGGGCTGAAGGAAGTTTAGGCAGGAAATAGAGAGTCACTGAGTCATGTCATGGGAATGTATGGCTAGTGAGCTTTGATAATATTCAGCTAAACCACACTGTTGATTTTGGAAGATTTGTCGTGGGAACCCTAAGTAGAGTCCTTACCCTCTTGGGGTACATTCGATTTTATGTTTCATACTGTATGTAAGTGGTTTGAGATAGTTATTTCTTTTTTGGTGTGGCAGCAGAGAAAACCTTGAAATGTAACCTCTATAGAGTGTGTCACATAAGCTGTCTATTTGGCAATTGTCCTAAGTGGCCAACTGGTCACCCTTATTTTGCTAACTATAGGGGAAAAAGCCGAGCTAGGGCTCCATTTCAATCAAAAAGCTATTTTGCTCAAACCTCCAGCCAGGTTTACTGGGATTACAAACCTATCGTCCAATCCTGTTGGCCACTGTTCTACCTTCTGCTCTCTCTTTACTGATAGTAGACAATGACCCAATGCAATGTGTCAAAAATAAACTGAGAAAACTAGTGCAAAGTCCAGGGGAGACAGAGCAGGAGGGCCTTAAACTCTAATGGTTCTGTTTATAAGTCCTTTCCGTGCACTCTGACATTTGCCTCCATCAGGGCTGTTGCTGCTCAGTTCCCCATAACCTGGGCATCTGGCACACCTTCCTACTTAGACCCAGTTCTTTCAAGTACTAATTTGTTCATTCAATTCAACAAATAAGTATAGGAGGCATACTGACTGCCAGGTACTGTTCTAGAAGCTGGGATACAACAGTAAAAACAAGATCTCTGCCCTCCTACTTCTTAAGCTGGTAGAGTGAGAAAACAATAAACAAGGTTGAGTAAAATATATAGTATGCTGAATGGTGAGAAGTGCACTGGGGAAGAAAAGAAAGAGAAAAAAAAACAAGAGAGGGTAGGGAGTTGGCGGGAGTGGAGAGTTTGCAGTTCTAGGTTGGCTAGTTGGTGAATGCCACACTGAGAAGGTGGTGTTTGAGTCAATATGGGAAGGAAACGTCTGCTATGCATCCACCCTAAGGGCTGGAGTTCTGGAAAGAACTGTAGCTCTTTTTGCCCCAGTTGTAAACAAATCTTTGAGGTTAGCAGCTAACCCTAGTAGTGTGACATCATGACGAGTACAGTTTAGAGCAGGGTGGGACTAAGTTCATTGTACAGGTTAGACTCTTAAACTTCCAAGGTACAACTTCAGCATTGAAATACGACTCACAGATCACTGATTACATATGCCATATAATTCATACTCTTTGGAATTTTTGCTAAATCCTTTCTTTCTTTTTTTTTTTTTTGCGGTATGTGGGCCTCTCACTTTTGTGGCCTCTCGCGTTGCAGAGCACAGGCTCCGGATGCGCAGGCTCAGCGGCCACGGCTCACGGGCCCAGCCGCTCCGCGGCATGTGGGATCTTCCCAGACCGGGGCACGAACCTGTGTCCCCTGCATCGGCAGGTGGACTCTCAAACACTGCGCCACCAGGGAATCCCCTTTCATTGGATTTTAAAAAGCAAAGCAAAGCAAAACAAAACAAAACAAAACAAAACAAAACACTTCTCCAGATTAGAGCGTCTCCCCTTCTCATAAATTATTAGAATTTCTCCTAAAAAATTATTTCAGACTCCTCAGATTTTAGGTAATCAAATCACTAATGTTTCCAATGTCATATTAATGTCCTCTAAGCTGACTCAACCTTCTCTCATTCACTTATTCAAAAATATTTGTTGAATGCCTACTGTAGTGCCAGACACCAGGAATACAATGGAGAAATGTTTTTCCACTCTCCATTTGGCATTTTTCCAAAGTCTGTTTCTGTCACCCTTTGGCCTCAGCTTAGAAGTTTCATTTTAATCTTTTACTCAAAACAGCCTGCCCATTTGCCAGTGGCAAATTCTCCAGTATGTCGTAAGCATGTCACGTGGCTATGTGGCATAGTTAATACCTACTAGCATCCGTCAATGGATGACTTCAAATTATTTCCCCAAAGCAAAATGAACATGTGGAATTCCTTAAAACGAAACACACAAACTTTTGAAATAAGGTTTCACACTGTTATCATTAAAGTCAATTATAATTAAAGTCAAACTTATAATTTATACATCCAATAATATTATTTTCATGATTATTTTAAATGGAAGTTTAAAACAATGGGCTTTTAAAATTTAATTTTTTTTATACAGCAGTTTCTTATTAGTTATCTATACACATCAGTGTATACATGTCAATCCCAATCTCCCAATTCATCCCACCACCACCACCACCACCACCCCCCCCTGCTTTCCCCCCTTGTTATCCATACGTTTGTTCTCTACTTCTGTGTCTCTATTTCTGCCCTGCAAACTGGTTCATCTGTACCATTTTTCTAGATTCCACATATATGCGTTCATATACAACATTTGTTTTTCTCTTTCTGACTTACTTCACTCTGTATGACAGTCTCTAGGTCCATCCACATCTCTCTCTGCAAATGACCCAATTTCATTCCTTTTTATGGCTGAGTAATATCGCATTGTATTTATGTACCACATCTTCTTAATCCAGTCTGAAGATGGGCATTTAGGTTGCTTCCATGACCTGGCTATTGTAAATAGTGCTGCAATGAACATTGGGATGCATGTGTCTTTTTGAATTATGGTTTCCTGTGGGTATATGCCCAGTAGTGGGACTGCTGGATCATATGGTAATTCTATTTTTAGTTTTTTAAGGAACCGCCATACTGTTGTCTGTAGTGGCTGTATCAATTTACATTCCCACCAACAGTGCAAAAGGGTTCCCTTTTCTCCACACCCTCTCCAGCATTTGTTGTTTGGAGATTTTCTGATGATGCCCATTCTAACAGGTGTGAGGTGATATATCATTGTAGTTTTGATTTGCATTTCTCTAATAATTAGTGATGTTGAGCAGCTTTTCATGTGCCTCTTGGCCATGTGTATGTCTTCTTTGGAGAAATTTCTATTTAGGTCTTCTGCCCAGTTTTTGATTGGGTTGTTTGTTTTTTTAATATTGAGCTGCATGAGCTGTTTATACATTTTGGAGTTTAACATGTATTTAAAACAGATTCCTCCAACTCCGTTTTTCTCCCTGAAGATTGCTGTGGCTATTAGGGGTCTTTTGTGTCTCCACACACATTTTAAGATTTATTGTTCTAGTCCTTAAAAAAATGGTATTGGTAACTTGTTAGGGATTGCATTGAACCTGTAGATTGCTTTGGGTAGAAGAGTCATTTTCACAATATTGATTCTTCCAATCCAAGAACATGGTATATCTTTCCATCTGTTCATGTCATCTTTGATTTCTTTCATCAGTGTCCTATAGTTTTCTGAGTACAGGTCTTTTCCCTCCTTAGGTAGCTTTTTTCCTAGGTATTTTATTCTTTTTGTTGCAATGGTGAATAGGATTGTTTCATTAATTTCTCCTTCTGATCTTTTGTTGTTAGTGTATAGGAATGCAAGAGATTTCTGTGCTTTAATTTTGTATCCTGCTACTTTACCAAATTCATTGATTAGCTCTAGTAGTTTTTTGGTGGCATCTTTAGGATTCTCTATGTATAGTATCATGTCATCTGCAAAGAGTGACAGCTTTACTTCTTCTTTTCTGATTTGGATTCCTTTTATTTCTTTTTCTTCTCTGATTGCTGTGGCTAGGACTTCCAAAACTATGTTGAATAATAGTGGCAAGAGGGGACATCCTTGTCTTGTTCCTGATCTTAGAGGAAATGCTTTCAGTTTTTCACCATTGAGAATGATGTTTGCTGTGGGTTTGTTATATATGACATTTATTATGTTGAGGTAGGTTCCCTCTATGCCCACTTTCTAGAGTTTTTATCATAAATTGGTGTTGAATTTTGTCAAAAACTTTTTCTGCATCTATTGAGATGATCATATGGTTTTTATTCTTCAGTTTGTTAATATGGTGTATCACATTGATTGATTTGCATATACTGAAGATTCCCTGCATCCCTGAGATAAATCCCACTTGATCAATAGTGTATGATCCTTTTAATGTGTTGTTGGATTTTGTTTGCTAGTATTTTGTTGAGGATTTTTGCATCTGTATTCATCAGTGATATTGGTCTGTAATTTTCTTTTTTTGTAGAGACTTTGTCTGGTTTTGGTATCAGGGTGATGGTGGCCTCATAGAATGAGTTTAGGAGTGTTCCTTCCTCTGCAAGTTTTTGGAAGAGTTTGAGAAGGATGGGTGTTAGCTCTTCTCTAAATGTTTGACAGAATTCACCTGTGAAGCCATCTGGACCTGGACTTTTGTTTGTTGGAAGATTTTTAATCACAGTTTCACTTTCATTACTTGTGATTGGTCTATTCATATTTTCTGTTTCTTCCTGGTTCAGTCTTGGAAGGTTATACCTTTCCAAGAATTTGTCCATTTCTTCCAGGTTGTCCATTTTATTGGCATAAAGTTGCTTGTAGTAGTCTCTTATGATGCTTTGTATTTCTGCAGTGCCTGTTGTAACTTCTCCTTTTTCATTCCTAATTCTATTGAGTCCTCTCTCTCTTTTTCTTGATGAGTCTGGCTAAAGGTTTATCAATTTTGTTTATCTTCTCAAAGAACCAGCTTTTAGTTTTATTGATCTTTGCTATTGTTTTCTTTGTTTCTATTTAATTTACTTCTGCTCTGATCTTTATGATTTCTTTCCTACTACTAACTTTGGGCTTTGTTTGTTCTTCTTTCTCTAGTTCCTTTAGGTGTAAAGTTAGATTGTTTATTTGAGATTTTTCTTGTTTTCTTGTTTCTTGAGGTGGGATTCTATTGCTATAAACTTCCCTTTTAGAACAGCTTTTGCTGCATCCCATAGGTTTTGGATTATCATGTTTTCATTGCCATTTGTCTCTAGGTATTTTTTGATTTCCTCTTTGATTTCTTCAGTGATCTGTTGGTTATTTAGTAACATATTGTTTAGCCTCCATGTGTTTATGTTTTTTTTTCTCTGTAACTGATTTCTAATCTCATAGCATTGTGGTTGGAAAAGTTGCTTGATATGATTTCAATTTTCTTAAATTTATTGAGGCTTGATTTGTGACCCAAGATGTGATCTATCCTGGAGGATGATCTCTGTGCACTTGAGAAGAAAGTGTAATCTGCTGTTTTTGGATGGAATGTCCTATAAATATCAATTAAATCTACCTGGTCTATTGTGTCATTTAAAGCTTGTGTTTCCTTATTAATTTTCTGTCTGGATGATCTGTCCATTGGTGTAACTGAGGTGTTAAAGTCCCCCACTATTACTGTGTTACTGTCGATTTCCTATTTTATAGCTGTTAGCATTTGCCTATGTATTGAGGTGCTCCTATGTTGGGTCCATATATATTTATAATTGTTATATCTTCCTCTTGGATCGATCCCTTAATCATTATGTAGTGTCCTTCTTTGTCTCTTGTAACAGTCTTTATTTTAAAGTCTATTTTATCTGATATGAGTATTGCTACTCCACCTTTCTTTTTTTTTTCTTAAATAAATTTATTTATTTTTTTTGGCTGTGTTGGGTCTTCACTGCTGTGTGGGGACTGCTCTTCATAGCAGTATGCAGGCTTCTCATTGTGGTGGCTTCTCGTTGCAAAGCATGGGCTCTAGGCGCACAGACTTCGATAGTTGTGGCATGCGGGCTCAGGAGTTGTGGCTCAAGGGCTCTAGAGCACAGGCTCAGTAGTTGTGGTGCACAGGCTTAGTTGCTCCGCAGCATGTGGGATCTTCCCGGACCAGAGATCGAACCCGTGTCCCCTGCATTGGCAGGCAGATTCTCAACCACTGAGCCACCAGAGAAGCCCCCTCCAGCTTTCTTTTGATTTTCATTTGCATGGAATATCTTTTTCCATCCCCTCACTTTCAGTCTGTATGTGTCCCTAGGTCTGAAGTGGGTCTCTTGTAGACAGCATGTATATGGGTCTTGTTTTTGTATCCATTCAGCCAGTCTGGGTCTTTTGGTTGGAGCATTTAATCTGTTCATATTTAGGGTAATTATCAATATGTATGCTCCTATTACCATTTTCTTAAATGTTTTGGGTTTGTTTTTGTAGGTCCTTTTCTTCTCTTGTGTTTCCCACTTAGAGAAGTTCCTTTAGCATTTGTTGTAGAGCTGGTTTGGTGGTGTTGAATTCTCTTAGCTTTTGCTTGTCTGTAAAGCTTTTGATTTCTCCGTTGAATCTGAATGAGATCCTTGCCAGGTAGAGTAATCTTGGTTGTAGGTTCTTCCCTTTCATCACTTTAAATATATTGTGTCACTCCCTTCTGGCTTGTAGAGTTTCTGCTGAGAAATCAGCTAACCTTATGGGAGTTCCCTTGTATGTTATCTGTCATTTTTCCCTTATTGCTTTTAATAATTTTTCTTTGTCTTTAACTTTTGTCAATTTGATTACTATGTGTCTTGGTATGTTTCTCCTTGGGTTTTTCCTGCCTGGGACTCTCTGTGCTTCCTGTTCTTGGGTGGCTATTTCCTTTCCCATGTTATGGAAGTTTTCGACTATAATCTTTTCAAATATTTTCTCGGGCCCTTTCTCTCTCTCTTCTCCTTCTGGGACCCCTATAATGCGACTGTTGGTGCGTTTAATATTGTCCCAGAGGTCTCTTAGGCTGTCTTCATTTCTTTTCATTCTTTATTCTGTTTTGCAGCAGTGAATTCCACCATTCTTCCTCCAGGTCACTTGTCTATTCTTCTGCCTCAGTTATTCTGCTATTGATTCCTTCTAGTGTATTTTTCATTTCAGTTATTGTATTGTTCATCTCTGTTTGTTTGTTCTTTAATTTTTCTAGGTGTTTGTTCTTTAATTCTTCTAGGTCTTTGTTAAACATTTTCGCATCTTCTCAATTTTTGCCTCCATTCTTTTTATGAGGTCCTGGATCATCTTCACTATCATTATTGTAAATTCTTTTTCTGGAAGGTTGCCTATCTCCACTTCATTTAGTTGTTTTTCTGAGGTTTTATCTTGTTCCTTCCTCTGGTACATAGTCCTCTGCCTTTTCATTTTGTCTATCTTTCTGTGAATGTGGTTTTTGTTCCACAGGCTGCAGGATTGTAGTTCTTCTTGCTTCTGCTGTTCTCCCTCTGGTGGATGAGGCTATCTAAGAGGCTTGTGCAAGCTTCCTGGTGGGAGGGACTGACAGTGGGTAAAGCTGGGTGTTGCTCTGGTGGACAGAGCTCAGTAAAACTTTAATCTGCTTATCTGCTGATGGTGTGGCTGAGTTCCCTCTCTGTTGGTTGTTTGGCCTGAGGCTACTCATCCCTGGAGGCTATAGGCTCTTTGGTGGGGCTAATGAAGGGCTCATGCCAAGGTGTACTTCCCAGAACTTCTGCTGCCAGTGTCTTTGTCCTCACAGTGAGCCACAGCCACCTCCCCCCCCCCCCCCCCCCCCCCCCCCCCC
>RJWK010019131.1:0-32680 GCA_004363435.1 Platanista minor | reverse complement strand
GATTTGCATTTCTCTAATGATTAATGATGTTGAGCATTCTTTCATGTGTTTGTTGGCAGTCTGTATATCTTCTTTGGAGAAATGTCTATTTAGGTCTTCTGCCCATTTTTGGATTGGGTTGTTTGTTTTTTTGTTATTGAGCTGCATGAGCTGCTTGTAAATTTTGGAGATTAATCCTTTGTCAGTTGCTTCATTGGCAAATATTTTCTCCCATTGTGAGGGTTGTCTTTTGGTCTTGTTTATGGTTTCCTTTGCTGTGCAAAAGCTTTGAAGTTTCATTAGGTCCCATTTGTTTATTTTTGTTTTTATTTCCATTTCTCTAGGAGATGGGTCAAAAAGAATCTTGCTGTGATTTATGTCTTAGAGTGTTCTGCCTATGTTTTCCTCTAAGAGTTTGATAGTTTCTGGCCTTACATTTAGGTCTTTAATCCATTTTGAGCTTATTTTTGTGTATGGTGTTAGGGAGTGTTCTAGTCTCATACTTTTACATGTACCTGTCCTGTTTTCCCAGCACCACTTATTGAAGAGGCTGTCCTTTCTCCACTGTACTTTCCTGCCTCCTTTATCAAAGATAAGGTGACCATATGTGTATGGGTTTATCTCTGGGCTTTCTATCCTGTTCCATTGATCTATATTTCTGTTTTTGTGTCAGTACCATACTGTCTTGATTACTGTAGCTTTGTAGTACAGTCTGGAGTCAGGGAGCCTGATTACTCCAGCTCCGTTGTTCGTTCTCAAGATTGCTTTGGCTATTCGGGGTCTCTTGTGTTTCCATACAAATTGTGAAATTTTTTGTTCTAGTTCTGTGAAAAATGCCAGTGGTAGTTTGATAGGGATTGCATTGAATCTGTAGATTGCTTTGGGTAGTATAGTCATTTTCACAATGTTGATTCTTCCAATCCAAGAACATGGTATATCTCTCCATCTATTAGTATCATCTTTAATTTCTTTCATCAGTGTCTTATAATTTTCTGCATACAGGTCTTTTGTCTCCTTAGGTAGTTTTATTCCTAAATATTTTATTCTTTTTGTTGCATTGGTAAATGGGAGTGTTTTCTTGATTTCACTCTCAGATTTTTCATCATTAGTGTATAGGAATGCCAGAGATTTATGTGCAATGATTTTGTATCCTGCTACTCTACCAAATTCATTGATTAGCTCTAGTAGTTTTCTGGTAGCATTTGTTTACAGATTATACATCCGTTAAAATGATGTGAATGGGGCTTCCCTGGTGGCGCAGTGGTTGAGAGTCCGCCTGCTGATGCAGGGAACACGGGCTCGTACCCCGGTCTGGGAATATCCCACATGCCGCGGAGTGGCTGGGCCCGTGATCCATGGCTGCTGGGCCTGCGCGTCCGGAGCCTGTGCTCTGTAATGGGAGAGGCCACAACAGTGAGAGGCCCACGTACCGCAAAAAGAAAAAAAAAAAAATGATGTGATTGAAGAGCTTATAAATATTTAAATTACAATGTAATTTGAAAAGAGCAAGGCACTAATGAGTGTGATATCATTAGAACTGTTTTTTTGGAAGGTTTTTTAAAAATTAAAAAAAATTATTTGTTTTGCTGCACTGGATCTTAGTTGCGACACATGGGGTCTTTGTTGCCACATGCAGGATCTTTAATTGTGGCATGGGGGATCTTTAGTTGCGGCATGCGAACTCTTAGTTGTGGCATGTGGGATCTAGTTCCCTGACCAGGGCTCAAACCCGGGCCCCCTGCATTGGGAGCATGGAGTCTTAGTCACTGGACCACCAGGGAAGCTCCAGAACTGTTTTTCAAAAAGCAACAGGCATCAAAAATTTGGAAGGAAAATGTTAACAATTTGTAGGTGGGTGGCAGGATCATAGGTGATCTTTCCCTTCTGCTCTCTAAATCTTTAATGAATATGTATTACATTTTTTTTGAATTTTATTTTATTTTTTTATACAGTAGGTTTTTTTTTTTTTTTTTTTTTTTTTTTTTTTTTTTTTTTTTTTTTTTTTTTTTTTTTTTTTTTTTTTTTTTTTTTTTTTTTTTTTTTTTTTTTTTTTTTTTTGTGGTACGCGGGCCTCTCACTGTTGTGGCCTCTCCTGTTGCAGAGCACAGGCTCCAAACGTGCAGGCTCAGCAGCCATGGCTCATGGGCCCAGCCGCTCTGCGGCATGTGGGGTCTTCCCGGACCAGTGCAGGAACCCACGTCCCCTGCATAGGCAGGCGGACTCTCAACCACTGTGCCACCAGGGAAGCCCGCAGGTTCTTATTAGTTATCCATTTTATACATATTAGTGTATATATGTCAATCCCAATCTCCCAATTCATCACACCACCCCCCACACCCCCATCACTTTCCTCACTTGGTGTCCATACGTTTGTTCTCTACATCTGTGTCTCGATTTCTGCCCTGCAAGCTGGTTCATCTGTACTATTTTTCTAGATTCCACATATATGGGTTAATATATGATATTTGTTTTTCTCTTTCTGACTTCACTCTGTGTGACAGTCTCTACATCCATCCACGTCTCTACAAATGACCCAGTTTCGTTCCTTCTTATGGATAATATTCCATTGTGTATATGTATCACATCTTCATTATCCATTCGTCAGTTGATGGGGATATAGGTTGCTTCCATGACCTGGCTATTGTAAATAGTGTTGCAAATGGACATTGGGGTGTATGTGTCTTTTGGAATTATGGTTTTCTCTGGGTATATGCCGAGTAGTGGGATTGCTGGATCATATGGTAATTCTATTTTTAGTTTTTTAAGGAACCTCCATACAGTTCTCCGTAGTGGCTGCATCAATTTACATTCCCACCAACAGTGCAAGAGGTTGCCTTTTCTCCACACCATCTCCAGCAATTGTTGTTTGTAGATTTTCTGATGATGCCCATTCTAACTGGTGTGAGGTGATAATCGTAGCTTTGATTTGCATTTCTCTAATAATTAGTGATGTTGAGCAGCTTTTCATGTGCTTCTTGGCCATCTGTATGTCTTCTTTGGAGAAATGTCTATTTCGGTTTTCATCCCATTTTTTGATTGGGTTGTTTGTTTTTTTAATATTCAGCTGCATGAGCTGTTTATATATTTTGGAGATTAATCCTTTCTCCATTGATTAGTTTGCAAATATTTTCTCCCATTATGAGGGTTGTCTTTTCGTTTTGTTTGTAGTTTCCATTGCTTTGTAAAAGCTTTTAAGTTTCATTAGGTCCCATTTGTTTATTTTTGTTTTTATTTCCATTACCTTAGCAGGTGGATCAAAAAAGATCTTGCTGTGATTTATGTCAAAGAGTGTTCTGCCTACGTTTTCCTCTAAGAGTTTTATAGTGTCCAGTCTTATATTTAGGTCTCTGATCAATTTTGAGTTTATTTTTGTGTATGGTGTTAGGGAGTGTTCTAATTTCATTCTTTTACATGTAGCTGTCCAGTTTTCCCAGCACCACTATAGAAGAGACTATCTTTTCTCCATTGTACTTCCTTGCCTCCTTTGTCATAGATTAGTTGACCATAGGTGTGTGGGTTTATCTCTGGGGTTTCTATCCTGTTCCATTGATTTATATTTCTGTTTTTGTGCCAGTACAATATTGTCTTGATTACTGTAGCTTTGTAATATGGTCTGAAGTCAGAGAGTCTGATTCCTCCAGCTCCGTATTTTTCCCTCAAGACTGCTTTGGCTATTTGGGGTCTTTTGTGTCTCCATACAAATTTTAAGATTTTTTGTGTTAGTTCTGTAAAAAGTGCCATTGGTAATTTGATAGGGATTGCATTGAATCTGTAGATTGCTTTGGGTAGTATAGTCCTTTTCATAATATTGATTCTTCCAATCCAAGAACATGCTATATCTCTCCATCTGTTTGTTTCATCTTTAATTTCTTTCATCAGTGTCTTATAGTTTTCTGCATACAGGTCTTTTGTCTCCCTAGGCAGGTTTATGCCTAGGTATTTTATTCTTTTTGTTGTAATGGTAAATGGGACTGTTTCCTTAATTTATATTTCAGATTTTTCATCATTAGCGTACAGGCATGCCAGAGATTTCTGTGTATTAATTTTGTATCCTGCAACTTTACCAAATTCATTGATTAGCTGTAGTAGTTTTCTGGTGGCATCCTTAGGATTCTCAATGTGTAGTATCATGTCATCTGCAAACAGTGACAGTTTTACTTCTTCTTTTCCAATTTGTATTCCTTTTATTTCTTTTTCTTCTCTGGTTGCCATGGCTAGGACTTCCAAAACTGTGTTGAATAATAGTGGCGAGAGTGGACATCCTTGTCTTGTTCTTGATGTTAGAGGAAATGCTTTCAGTTTTTCACCATTGAGAATGATGTTTGCTGTGGGTTTGTCATATATGGGCTTTATTATGTTGAGGTAAGTTCCCTCTATGCCCACTTTCTGGAGAGTTTTTATCATAAACCAGTGTTGAATTTTGTCAAAAGCTTTTTCTGCGTGTGTTGAGATGATCATATAGTTTTTATTCTTCAACTTGTTAATATGGTGTATCACATTGATTGATTTGCGTATATTGAAGAATCCTTGCATTCTTGGGATAAACCCCACTTGATCATGGTGTATGATCCTTTTAATGAGTTGTTGGATTCTGTTTGCTAGTACTTTGTTGAGGATTTTTGCATCTATATTCATCAGTGATATTGGTCTGTAATTTTCCTTTTTTGTAGTATCTTTGTCTGGTTTTGGTATCAGGGTGATGGTGGCCTCATAGAATGAGTTTGGGAGTGTTCCCTCCACTGCAATTTTTTGGAAGAGTTTGAGAAGGATGGGTGTTAGCTCTCTTCTAAATGTTTGATAGAATTCACCTATGAAGCCATCTGTCCTGGACTTTTGCTTGTTGGAAGATTTTTACTCAAAGTTTCAATTTCATTACTTGTGATTGATCTGTTCATATTTTCTATTTCTTCCTGGTTCAGTCTTGGAAGGTTATACCTTTCTAAGGATTTGTCCATTTCTTCCAGGTTGTCCATTTTATTGGCATAGAGTTGCTTGTAGTAGTCTCTTAGGATGCTTTGTATTTCTGCAGTGTCTGTTGTAACTTCTCCTTTTTCATTTCTAATTTTATTGATTTGAGTCCTCTCCCTCTTTTTCTTGATGAGTCTGGCTAATGGTTTATCAATTTTGTTTATCTTCTCAAAGAACCAGCTTTTCGTTTTATTGATCTTTGCTTTTGTTTTCTTTGTTTCTATTTCATTATTTCTGCTTTGATGTTTATGATTTCTTTCCTTCTGCTAACTTTGGGTTTTGTTTGTTCTGCTTTCTCTAGTTCCTTTAGGTGTAAGGTTAGATTGTTTATTTGAGGTTTTTCTTGTTTATTGAGGTAGGCTTGTATAGCTATAAACTTCTCTCTTAGAACTGCTTTTGCTGCATCCCATAGGTATTGGATCCTCGTGTTTTCATTTGTCTCTAGGTATTTTTGATTTCCTCTTTGATTTCTTCAGTGATTTCTTGGTTCTTTAGTAACGTAGTGTTTAGCCTTCACGTGTTTGTGTTTTTTACTTTTCTCCCCCTGTAACTGATTTCTAATCTCATAGCGCTGTGGTCAGAAAAGATGATTGATATGATTTCAATTTTCTTAAATTTATTGAGGCTTGATTTGTGACCCAAGATGTGATCTATCCTGGAGAATGTTCTGTGTGCACCTGAGAAGTAAGTGCAATCTGCTGTTTTTGAATGGAATGTCCTTTAAATATCAATTAAATCTATCTTCTCTATTGTATCATTTAAAGTTTGTGTTTCCTTATTTTCTGTTTGGATGATCTGTCCACTGGTGTAAGTGAGGTGTTAAAAGTCCCCCACTATTATTTTATAACTGTCGATTTCCTCTTTTATAGCTGTTAGCAGTTGCCTTATGTATTGAGGTGCTCCTATGTTGGGTGCATATATATTTATAATTGCTATATCTTCTTCTTGGATTGAGCTCTTTTTTTTTTAACATCTTTATTGGAGTATAATTGCTTTACAATGGTGTTAGTTTCTGCTTTATAACAAAGTGAATCAATTATACATATACATATGTTCCCATATCTTCTCCCTTTTGCGTCTCCCACCCTCCCCATCCCACCCATCCAGGTGATCACAAAGCACTGAGCTGATCTCCCTGTGCTATTCAGCTGCTTCCCACTAGCTATCTATTTTACGTTTGGTAGTGTACATATGTCCATGCCACTCTCTCACTTTATCACAGCTTACCCCTCCCCCTCCCCATATCCTCAAGTCCATTCTCTAGTAGGTCTGTGTCTTTATTCCTGTCCTGCTCCCAGGCCCTTCACGACACTTCTTTTTTTCTTAGATTCCATTGAGCTCTTGATCATTATGTAGTGTCCTTCCTTGCCTCTTGTAACATTCTTTATTTTAAAGTCTATTTTATCTTGTATGAGTATTGCTACTCCAGCTTTTTTTTTTTTCATTTGCATGGAATATCTTTCCATCCCCTCACTTTCAGTCTGTATATGTCCTTACGTCTGATGTGGGTCTCTTGTAGACAATATATATATGGGTCTTGTTTTTGTAACCATTCAGTGAGCCTGTGTCTTTTGGTTGGAGCATTTAATCCATTCACATTTAAGGTAATTATTGATATGTGTGTTCCTTTGACCATTTTTTAAATTGTTATGGGTTTGTTTTGTAGATCCTTTTCTTCTCTTGTGTTTCCCACTTAGAGAACTTCCTTTAGCGTTTGTTGTAGAGCTGGTTTGGTGGTGCTGAATTTTCTTAGCTTTTGCTTGTCTATAAAGCTTTTGATTTCTCTGTGGAATCTGAATGAGATCCTTTCCGGGGGGAGTAATCTTGGTTGTAGTTTCTTCCCTTTCATCACTTTAAATATATCATGCCACTCCCTTCTGGCTTGTAGAGTTTCTGCTGAAGAATCAGCTGTTCATCTCATGGGAGTTCCCTTGTATGTTACTTGTAGTTTTTCCCTTGTTGTTTTCAATACTTTTTCTTTGTCTTTAATTTTTGCGAATTTGATTACTGTATGTCTTGGCATGTTTCTCCTTGGGTTTTTCCTGCCTGGGACTCTCTGTGCTTCCTGGACTTGGGTGGCTATTTCCTTTCCCATGTTAGGAAAGTGACTATAATCTCTTCAAATATTTTCTTGGGTCCTTTCTCTCTTCTCCTTCTGGGACCCCTATAATGCAAATGTTGTTGCATTTAATGTTGCCCCAGAGGTCTCTTAGGCTGTCTTCATTTCTTTTCATTCTTTTTTCTTTATTCTGTTCCATGGCAGTGTACTCAACCATTCTGCCTTCCAGGTCACTTATCCGTTCTTCTGCCTCAGTTATTCTGCTATTGTTTCCTTCTAGTGTATTTTTCATTTCAGTTATTGTATCGTTCATCTCTGTTTGTTCTTTAATTCTTCTAGGTATTTGTTCTTTAATTCTTCTAGGTCTTTGTTAAACTTTTCTTGCATCTTCTCAATCTTTGCCTCCATTCTTCTTTTTTTTTTTTTGCCGTACACGGGCATCTCACTGTTGTGGCCTCTCCCGTTGCAGAGCACAGTCTCTGGACGCGCAGTGCAGGCTCAGCGGCCATGGCTCAAGGGCCCAGCTGCTCCGTGGCAGGTGGGATCTTCCCGGACTGGGTCATGAACCCGTGTCCCCTGCATCAGCAGTCAGACTCTCAACCACTGCACCCCCAGGGAAGCCCTCTTTGCCTCCATTCTTTTTCCGAGGTCCTGGATCATCTTCACTACCATTATTCTGAATTCCTTTTCTGGAAGGTTGCCTATCTCCACTTCATTCAGTTGTTTGGGGTTTTATGTTGTTCCTTCACCTGGTACATAGCCCTCTGTCTTTTCATCTTGTCTATCTTTCTGTGAATGTGGTTTTTGTGCCACAGGCTGCAGGATTGTAGTTATTCTTGCTTCTGCTGTTTTTCCCTCTCGTGGATGAGGCTATCTAAGAGGTTTGTGCAAATTTCCTGATGGGAGGGACTGGTGGTGGGTAGAGCTGGGTGTTTCTCTGGTGGGTAGAGCTCAGTAAAACTTTAATCTGCTTGTCTGCTGATGGGTGGGGCTGGGTTCCTTCCCTGTTGTTTGTTTGGCCTGAGGCAACCCAACACAGGAGCCTACCTGGCTCTTTGGTGGGGCTAATGGTAGACTCTGGGAGGGCTCATGCCAAGGAGTACTTCCCAGATGTTCTGCTGCCAGTATCCTTGTTCTCATGGTGAGCCACAGCCATCCCCTTCCTCTGCAGGAGACCCTCCAACACTAGCAGGTAGGTCTGCTTCAGTCTCCTATGGGGTCACTGCTCCTTCCCCTGCAGCCCGATGCGATCACTACTTTGTGTGTGCCCTCCAAGAGTGGAGTCTCTGTTTCCCCTTGTCCTGTCAAAGTCCTGCAATGAAATCTCGCTGACCTTCAAAGTCTGATTCTCTAGGATTTCCTCCTCCCGTTGCCGGACCCCCAGGTTGGGAAGCCTGATGTGGGGCTCAGAACCTTCACTTCAGTGGGTGGACTTCTGTGGTATAAGTGTTCTCCAGCTTGTGTGTCACCCCCCCCAGCGGTTACGGGATTTGATTTTATTGTGATTGCTCCCCTCCTACTGTCTCCCTCTGGCTTCTCCTTTGTCTTTGGATGTGGGGAATGTTTTTTGGTGAGATTCAGTGTCTTCCTGTCCATGATTGTTCAGCAGTTAGTTGTGGTTCATGTGCTCTCACAAGAAGGAGTGAGCACACATACATCTACTCTGCCATCTTGCTCCTGCTTTCCGCTCTGTAGCTGTATTACTTTTAATATGAAAAAAGCCAGGAGAATGTGTATTTTAATTAACATTTACTTGTGAAGTGTTATTTTGTGATTTAGATTTTGTGAAAAATAAGTGACAGAAAAGCAAAAAATATGTGACACCTCCTTCACATATTTTCACATCCTGTCAAAACACACAAGGTTTCACTTAGCTGAAACTGGTTCACAGGAACAATGTCTTTGTTTAATCGAATCCTTCAGAATGTATGTGGTGGTGGGGCAGGGGAGAGAGAGAGAGAGGGACAGAGGAAGAATATGGGAGGAAAGGGGAGGGGAGAGGATTGAGGGTGGTTGTGGGTTGTAGCTGATGCCTGCAGAATTCTTGGGATAGGGCCTGGCACATGTAGGCACTTAATAAATAGCTCTTACTGGTCCATTCCTCTCACACCAAACACCTGGAACCAGATGAGCTCTGAAATTTGTTGGATTTTAGAAAGGTAACACAGGGCATATTCCACATACTATGAAATGCTCCCAGCAGGTATTTATTCAGTGTGTAAATGTTCATACTAAATGGGATCACCTGACCATTATATGTTTGCCACTAGATGATTGTGTACTTTTATTACTATCTTCATTATTCAGCCCCTCTGAACCTCAGTTTTCTCACCTGCAAATACTCAGAAATATCCCTTTCTTTCCTGGGAATGAATGTAGGATGCTGGGAAGTCTGCTCCCAACCCCAACCCTCTTGGAAAAGGAGCTGGGCCAGCCAGGTCCCATCTAGCTGTGGCGTTCTTATCTTCCTCTGGCCCCAGCTTCACTGCACGGGATTCGTGCACGATCTCTGCCACCGGCTTGCGGGTGTAAAGTATGGTGGCACTGCTCATGTTGACTTGGACCCACTGGACCCGGGATGTGAGGTTAGCCAAGCAAAGGACCAGCCTCAGGTCATGGCCCAGCACAGGCGGCTCCAGCACCTTGAACTTTCCAGTGATGCTGGGCTTAGTGGCAGTTTCCAGGAGGTCATCATGCCAGAGACCATGGCTGCCCACACTGTGGACCTGGGCCCTCCTTCCAGAGGATTCCACTCTTAACAGCTTCTTCATGGTCTTGCTGTACACCTGTCTCTCCTTCTGGGATCCTGCAGGGCATCAGACATCATGAGGCAGGCATTCTCTCCTCTGCCACCTGTCCCAGGGCCAGCTCTTCTCATTTTCCCTTTTCTCTAGGTAAAACCACCACTCCATCCCCACTTTAATTTACCATGGCTGTCGGAGGTCTCAAATTGGAAGCTCAAGAGCCATATGCAGACCTCATCCATATGCATTGTGTTTGATTCTGGACTATTTAAATAAAATTTTAATCAGTTGCCAACAACTTCAGGTTAGTAAATTTCACATAACATTATAGATTTGTAGCCCCTCTGACAGCTGGATCTGAAGTCTCATATGATAATGATAGCTGACACTTTTGTAGACTTGCTATATGCCAGGCACTGTAGTTCTAGGTGATACACACACATATGTATACACACACACACACACACACACACACACACACACACACACATATATATATATATACTTTTTTTTTTTTTGCCTAGGAGGAAGGTACTATATTATCATCCCCATTTTACAGATAAGGAACCCAAGGCACAGAGAAGTAAAGAAACTCGTAAGGGAGGTGGAATTTGAACCCAGGCAGTCTGGCTCCAATTTCCATGTTCTTAATCATGCTCCCTTCCCACTCTCTACATGGCAGTCATGGTCTAGAGCTGAGTAAGGGGTGCTCTCTCTGGAAGGCAGTGTACTTGCTGGTTCTCCATGGTCTCCACCTGTAATTCTCCCACTGGCCTGCTGCACTCACGGCATGCCATCTGCAAGCTCCTGAAGACATGGAAGTTTAGGAACCCTGATCACCCACTTACCCTGTTGCTAGCACAGACCTCTCTTTCTCTTTTTTGATCTCCAGACCAATACACAACCTGATAGCCCCCACCTCACCCCCAGGATCTTCCACAGGTGCCTCCAACCCAACCAAGCATGCCATCTTCTGCCTAGCAGCATTCCCCATTTCAGCAAACAGCTCCACCATTCACCCACCGTTCACCCAATGTACAAACTGGAAACTGGATGTGTCCTTGACTCTTCCCTCCTCTTTACCACTCACAGCTGATCAGACAGCAAGTTCTGCCAAGCATCCTCATTGATCTCTGGAATCTGCCCCCTTCTCCCATCATTCTTTTCCCCTCAGACCACTGTACAAAACGTCTCATCATCAGATCAGTTTGCCACCAGGTGACTGTGGACTTTTTTTTACTATCATTATCCAGTCCCTCCAAGTCTCAGTTTCACATCTATGAAGTGAGGACAAGAGGTGCAAAGGCTAGGCCCCAAGCACAGTGCTCAAGAATGCCCCTCCCTTCCTGAGGAAGTGGGCTGCATGCCCACTCTAGTCCTTTTTCCACAGTGATCCTTCCAAGATCCAGCTCTGATAGTTCTGATTCCCTCCTTGAACCCTGTGCTGTGCTCCTTCTCAAACGTTCTCCCAAGTACCTCTCTACTGTGTGACCTTGGCTTGAAGGGACACATGTGGACCTAAAGGTTCTTTAACATGTCATGTTTTATTAGTAAAATGTATGTGAATAGTTCATTCTATTCCATAATGTACTCATAATATATTTTTACTAAGAAAATGTTTCATTTCCCTGCCAAAACTTCTAAAGTCAGTTTCTCAGGGAGGGCTTCTCTGGCCACCTGATTTTTTAAAACAGCTTTATTCAGATATACGTTAATTCCATAACAAGCAATCCGCCGGTTTAAAGGTTACAAGCCAATGTTTTTTAGTACATTCACAGAGTCGTGCACTTATCACCACAATCTAATTTCAGAACAATTTCTATCACCCCAAAGAAACTCTGTAACCATTAGCAGTCACTTCCCGTTCCTCCCTGCCCCACCCCTAGCCCTAGGCAACTGTTAATTTAATTTCTAATTCGCCTATTCTGGGCATTTCATATAAAGAGAATCATACAATGTGTGGTCCTTTGCGGCTGGCTTTTTTTCACTTAACATAATATTTTTAGGGTTCATTCATGTTGTAGCATACATCGGTACTTGATTCCTTTTTATTGCTGAATAATACTCCATTGTATGGACAGACCACATTTTATTTATCCACTGATGGCTGTTAGGGTTGCTTCCACTCTAGCTATTTTGAATAACGTTGCTATGAATGTTCATTTACAAGTTTTTGGGTGGATGCTTGTTTTCATTTCTTTTGGGTGTATACCTAGAAGTGCATCTGCTAGGTTGTTATGTTAACTCTGTGTTTAACATTGTGAGGACGTGTCAAACTGTTTTCCAAAGTGCTTGCACCATTTTATATTCCCACCAGCAATGTACGAGTGTTCCAACTGCTCCACAATCTTACCAACTCTTATTGTCTGTCTTTTTGATTATAGCAGTTCTAGTGGATATGAAGTGGTATGTTGTTGTGGTTTTGATTTGCATTTCCCTGATGGTTAATGATGCTAAGCACCTTTTCATGTTTATTGGTCATTTGTATATTGTCCTTGGAGAAAAGTCTTTCAAATCCTTTGCCCATTTAAAAATTGGGTTATTTATCTATTTATTATTGAGCTATAAGAATTATTTATATATTATGGATACAAGTCCCTTATTAGATACGTGATTTGCAAATATTTTCTGTTCTGTGGGCTTTTCTTCTTTCTTGATGGTATCATTTGTAGTACAAGTTTTTAATTTTGATGAAGTCCGATTTATCAATTTTTTCTTCTGTCATTTATGCTCTTGATGTCATATCCAAAAAGGTTCTGTTTAACTCAAGCTCATGAAGATTAACTCCTGTTTTCTTCTAAAAGCTTGTAATTTTAGCTCTTCGATATAGGTCAGTGATCCATTTGAGTTAATTTTTGTGTACTGTGTGATGTAGGAGGCCCATTTTATTCTGTGCATGTGGATAATTAGTGGTCCCAGCACCATCTGTTGAAAAGACTATTCTCATTCTTTCCCCACTGAATTGTCTTGGCACCCTTGTCAAAATCAATTAAACATAATTTTAAGAGTTTATTTCTGGACTCCTGATTCTATTTCATTGATCTATATGTCCATTCTTATGCCAGTATCACATTATCTGGGTTATTATATATTTATAGTAAGTTTTGAATTTGGGAAGTTTGAGCCCTCCAACTTTGTTCTTCTTTTTCAAGATTGTTTTGGCTATTGTGGGTCCGTTGAATTTCCAAGTAAATTTTAGGAACAGCTTGTCAATTTTGGAAAAAACTTAGCTGGAACTTTGATAGGGGTTTCATGGATTCTGTAGGTCAATTTTGGGGCACTGCCACCTTAAAAAAATAAAGTCTTTCAATCCATGAAAATGGAATGTCTTTCCATTTATTGAAGTCTTTAATTTCTTTCAACAATGTTTTGTAGTTTTCAGTGTACTAGTCTTGCTCTTCTTTTGTTAAATCTATTGTTAAGTATTTTATTATTTTTGATGCTGTTGTAAATGGATTTGTTTTCTTAATTTCATTTTCAGATTATACATTGCTAGTGTCCTGAAATACAATTAATTTTTTAAAATTGATCTTGTGTTCTACAATTTTTCTGAACTCATTTATTGGCTCTAATAACTTTTAGTGGATTCCTTAGGATTTTATATATGTAAGATATAAACTATCTCTATTTCTCATGTGCAAATAGAGATAGTTTTACCTCTTCCTTGCAAATCTGGAAATTCTTCTATTTCTTTACTTTCCCTCCCACCCTCCCCTCCTCCCTTCCTTCCTTTTCTTTCTTTTACTTTATTTTTTCTTCTTTCTGTTTATTTTTTTAAAAATTATGGTAGGGCTTCCCTGGTGGCGCAGTGGTTGAGAGTCCGCGATGCAGGGGGCATGGGTTCGTGCCCCGGTCCGGGAGGATCCCACGTGCTGTGGAGCAGCTGGGCCTGTGGGCCATGGCTGCTGGGCCTGCGTGTCCGGAGCCTGTGCTCTGCAATGGGAGAGGCCACAACAGTGAGAGGCCCGCGTACCGCAAAAAAAAAAAAAAAAAAAAAAATTATGATAAAATATACATAATATAAAATTTACCATCTTAACCATTTTTAAGTGTGCACTTCAGTGGCATTAGGTACATTCCTATTGTTGTGCTATCTTCACCTTCATCCATTTCCAGAACTCTTTTCACCTTGCAAAATTGAAACTCTGTGTTCATTAAACAATAACTTCCCATGCCTCCTCTCCCAGCCACTGGCATCCACCATTCTACTTTTTGTCTTTAAGAATTTCACTACTCTAGATACCTCATACAAGTGGAATTGTATGGCTTTTGTCCATGTGGGACTGGCTTATTTCACTAGCATCATGCCTTCAAAGCTTCATCCATTTGTAGCATGTGTCAGAATTTCCTTCCTTTTTAAGGTTGAATAATATTCCATTGTATGTATATACCGCATTTTGTTTATCCAGTCATCTTTTGATGGACACTTGGGTTGCTTCCATGTTTTTTTTAGCTATTGTGAATAATGCTGCTATGAACATGGGTGTAATATCTCTTCAAGTCCCTGTTTTCAATTCTTTTGGGTATATATTCAGAAGTGGAATTGCTGGATTATCTGATAATTATATTTTTAATATTATGAAGAACTTCAATACTGTTTTCCACAGTGGCTGCACCATTTAAAAATCCCAGCAACAGTGCACGTGTTCTAATTTCTCCACATCCTTATCAACACTTGTGCTTTTATTACTTTCTTCTTCCCTCTCCTCCTCCATCCCTTTCTTCCTTTCCTCTTTCCTTCCTTCCTGACTTCTTTCTTTCTGTGATAGTAGCCACACTAATGGGTATGAGGTGGTAACTCATTGGGGGTTTCATTTTCATTTCCATAATGATCAGTGATGTGAGCATCTTTTCATGTGCTTATTAGACATTTGTATACCCTCTTTGGAGAAATGTCTATTCAATCCTTTGTCCATTTTTTTTTTTTTTTTTTGCTGTCGAGTGTTTAGAGTTGTCTATATATTCTGGATATTAACCTCTTTTCAGATATGTGATTTGAAAATATTTCCTCCTACTCTACAGGTTTCCTCTGTTGATAATGTCACAAAAGTTTGATGAAGTCCAATTTGTCTTTCTTTTTTTACCTTTGCCTTTGGTTTCATATCCAAGAAATCACTGCCAAATTCAATGTCATGAAGCTTTTCTCCTATGTTTCCCGTTAAGAGTTTTATAGTTTTCAGTCTTACATTTAGGTCTTTGATCCACTTTGAGTTAATTTTTGTGTATGGTGTAAGGTAAGGGTCCAACTTCATTCTTTTACATGTTGATATCCAGTTTTCCCAACACTGTTGAAAAGATCTCTATTTTTTTCTTGACTAATTTCCTTGGCTAATACTTCCATCACAATGTTGAACAAAATGGCAATGGTGTACAACATTGTCCTTTCCTCATCTTAGGGGGAAAGAATTCAGTCTTTTACCATTAAATATGATGTTACCTGTAGAAGACTTTTATCAGGCTAAGTTCACTTCTATCCTTAATTTGTTGAGCATTTTCATCATGAAGGTGTGTTGGATTTTGTTAAATATTTTTCTGCATCTATTGAGATGATCACGTGGTTTTTGTCTGATTTTTCTATTGATATGGTATATTACATTAATTAGTTTTCAATGTTAAACCCATCTTGCATTCCTGTAATAAATGCTTGGTCATGGCATATAATCCTTTTTATGTGTTGCTGGATTCACTTTGCTAGTATTTTTTTTTTTTTTTTTTTCAATACGCGGGCCTCTCACTGTTGTGGCCTCTCCCATTGTGGAGCACAGGCTCCGGGCGTGCAGGCTTAGTGGCCAGGGCTCACGGAACCAGCCGCTCCGCGGCATGTGGGATCTTCCCGGACCGGGGCACGAACCCGTGTCCCCTGCATCGGCAAGCGGACTCTCAACCACTGCGGCACCAGGGAAGCCCTGCTAGTATTTTTGTTGACAATTTTTGCTTCTATGTTCATAAGGGATATTGATCTCTAGTTTTCTTTTCTTGTGATGTCATTATCTGGTTTTGCTATCAGGATAATATTAACCTCATAGAAAGAATTGGGAAATGTTCCCTCCTATTTTTTTGGGAGGAGTTTGTGAAGAATTGGTATTAATTCTTCTTTTAATGTTTGGTAGAATTCACCAGTGACATCATATGGGCCTGGTCTTTTCTTTGTGGGAAGTTTTAAATTACTACTTCAATCTCTTTACTTATTATAAATCTATTCAGACTTTCTAATTCTTCCTGAGGCAGTTTTGGTAATTCTTAGAGGAATTTGTCCATTTTATCTAAAGTTATCTAATATGTTGGTAAATAGTTGTTCATTCTGTCTCCTAATGAACTGTTTTATTCACAACTCTTCTGACACCAAATGTGTGGGAGTTTTCCACACCAACCAACTCTCCAACTCTCTGGTCACCACCTGGCTGTCCTGCATTTGAATTCAATCCAGGCACTAACTACCTGGAGTTAGTGTCAGATTCCACAGATTTAAAGGCTCAGTCCCAGACTGCCCGCAATTCAAACACCAGTCACAAGTATTGGGTGCCCAAGTTACCTACACTTCTGTTTGATTTGGTTACAAATTGGGGGTTACCATGACTGTCCCGGCCCCAGGTTCAGTAATTTGCTAGAGCAGTTCACAGAACAGAAAAACAGTTTAGTTACTATTACCAATTTATATTAAAGGATATAACTTAGGAATAGCCAAATAGAAGAGATAAACAGAAGAAACATAGGGCAAGGTAGAGGGAGCATGGAGCTTCCATGACCTTTTTGGGAGGGTAACCCTCTGAGCCCCTGGATGTGTTCACCAACCTGGTAGCTCTCTGCACCCTGTGTTTAGGGGTTTTTATGGCAGTTTAATAATATAGGCATGATTGATTAAATTATTGGCCATTGGCATTTAACTCAATCTCCTGTCCCTTTCCCATCCCCAGAGGTTGAGGTGAAGTGTAAAGTTCTAATCTTCTAAGCATGGTTCTGGCCTTTTTAGTAACCAGCCCCATCCTGAGCTACCTGACCCCCAGCCACCTGTCATCTCATTTCCATACAAAAGACACTCTTATCACTCCAGAGATTCCAAGGGTTTTTAGGAGCCATGTCCAGGAACTGGGGACAAAGACCAATTAGTTATTTTTTTGCCACACCCCTTATAATTTTTTTGTAAGGTTGGTAGTGATGTCCTCTCTGACCTTAGTAATATGAGTCTTCTCTCTGTCTAGCTAAAGATTTGTCAGTTTTGTTGATCTTTTAAAAAAACCAACTTTTGGTTTTATTGATTTTCTTCATAGTTTTTTATTTATTTCCACTCTAATCTTTCTTATTTCCTCTTTCTGCTTTCTTTGGGTTTTATTTGCTCTACTTTTTCTAGTTTCTTAAGGTGGGAGGTTAGGTTATTTACTTGAGATCGCTCTTCTTTAATATAGGTATTTACAGCTATAAAGTTCCCTCTAGGTACTGCTTTACCTCGCCTCATAAATTTTGGCATGTTGTGTTTTCATTTACTTTCATCTCAAAATATTTTCTAATTTCACTTATGATTTCTTCTTTGACCCACTGATTATTTAGGTGTATGTATTGCTTAATTTCCACATATTTGTGCATTCCCCAAATTCCTTTCTGATTTTGATTTCTAATCTTATTGCATTGTGATCAGAGAATATACTTTGTATGATTTCAATCCTTTAAAATTTCTGAGGTTTGTTTTATGGATGAGCATATGGTCAATTCTGGATTATGTTCTATTTGGACTTGCCAAGAATGTGTATTCTGCTGCTATTGGGTGGGTCTTCTATAGATATGTTAGTGATCACCTGATTTTAATGACAAATGTTCACTTCCTCCCAATCTGTTCCTAAACTCCTTCTCTGCTTTATTTTCCCCCAGAATACTTATCACCATCTGAGATACTATCTATTTTACTTCTTCTTAACTTCTAACTGCCCCACTAGAATGTTAGCCCCTTTAAGGCAAGGGTCATACATGTTTTGCTCTCTGGGTACCTGGCACACAGCAGATGTTCAATAAATATATATCAATAAGGAGAGATGTGAAAATGTGTCTCATGTATCTCATAACATAAGCCAGTCTTACAATCAATAAAGCAAGGCCCTCCGACATATGGATCAAAGTCCTTAGGCATTCAAAGCCCATTATGTGCTATCAGCCTGCATTCATTCATATGAATCCATATTGAGCATCAGTATGTGGTAGATGCTGAAACAGGACCTAGAGATATAGCAGAAGACAAAATAGTCAGGATTCCAGCCATACCAGAACTCACAGTCTAGTTGGTGGGGAAAGAATAAAGATTCAAGCAAATATGAGATTGTGATATGTACTTAGAAGGAAGCCAGTAGGATCCTGAGACCCCTGGTCAGGCAGACTTGAGATGAAGTCAGCAGGATCTTCCCAGGCAGAGAAAGCATCCTGTACAAAGTCCTTTAGGTATAAAAGAGCCTCCAATGATCCTTTCACACTTGCTATTGCCTAAACAAGCTGTGCCTTCCCCCATGCTCTTCCCTTGGCCAGTTTGTACTTTGGCAGGCAGAGAGCAACACGCTGTGCTGGGACTGTCTGCTTTCCTGTTCATCTTGTCCACTCTCCTACCTGGCACTTGAGGGGACCCACTAAATGTAAGAAGGAAGGGAGGGAGAAGGGCACAGCAGAGAAGTGTAGAAAGAGACAGACAGCAGAGTAACAGAGAGGGAGAGAGAGGGTGGAAGGGGAGTTCCCTGGTGTCTGGTCACCGGGTCTCTGTGGATCAGCCTCTCGGCTCCAGCCCCACAGCCACTGGATGTGCTGTCCTCTGTCTGTCTGGCTGGCCAGGCCCTGATCAGCAGGTGCTTGGTCTTCCCTGCTCACAGGCTGTAGTGGGCAGAATAGTGTCCCCCTAAATGGTATGTCCAAGTCCTAACCCCTGGTACCTGTGAATATAACCTTATTTGGAAATAGGGCCTTTGTAGATTAATTAAGTATCTTGGGATAAGATCACCCTGGATTTACGGTGGGACCTAAAGTCAATGATTGATGTCATTGTAAGAGAAAGGAAATGGAGATTTGAGACACACAGGAGGAAAGAAGGCTGTGTGGAGGCAGAAATTGGAGTGATGCAGCCACAAGCCAAAGAATGCAGGAGCCATCATCAGCTGGAAGAATCGAGGAAGGATTCTCTCCTAGAGCCTTTGGAGGGAGTATGGCCCTGCTAAACCTTGATTTTGAATTTCTGGCCTCCAGAACTGCAAGAGAATAACTTTCTGATGGTTTAAGCTGCTACATTTCTGGTAATTTGTTATGGAAGCCCTAAGAAGCTAACAGGAAGGCCCAGAGGCAGATGGCTGAACTGCCAACCTGGCTCCCCTGCAAACCCCTGGCACCAGCCTCTGACTAAGATCTTGCCTCTGTGTTTAGTGCCTCTGCCTGAAGGTTAGCGGGGGAAGCTGCCTTCCTCCACTCTACTCTGAAGCCTGTTGCAGAAAGCCCACCCAAATCGGAGGACGGCCAGCGCGTTTTTTATACACAGTTTCCTTTGCTTGGAAGGCTGGTTCCTCTTTGCTCAGCATCCAGGCTGACTCAGGGGTAGGGGCAAAGCACATTGTCCCCAAGGGCTCTGAATCTGCTCTATCATGTATCCTCCTTCAGTGGATGGAGCAAGCAGACAGGCCCTGCCATTTCATCCACAGAATGGGATGCCCGTGGCTTGGATGAACAGCACTGCTTATAGTGAATCTGGAATCAAGATGCGTAGGGTCCTCTCCTGGAATGCCTTCCCAACCCTTCATCTCCTGGCTAAGTCTACTCCCTTCAGGATCCCTTCCCATGGGATGTTCTCCTTGCCCTTTCCTCCCTGGCTGGTTAGCAACCTGTCCTCTGTGCTTCCTCAGCCTTCTGGCCTCCCCAACACAGTACAGCTGATCCCCCTGTACCGTCCTGATGCTGTCCGCTCACCAGATGGTGAATGCTCTGGGCACTTCTCTTTCTCCCCTGCCTCTAAATCGTGCCTGACACTTAGGGGTGCTTTATTTCTTGAGCACATAAAAGAACCTGGCACAGTACCTGGCACATTGTGGGCACTCATGGAAGAGAGGAGCAGTCTAGCAGAGTGGAGAGGCAGAGGCTCTGAGATTACACAGAGGCTCTGGTTAGCATTCCAGCTCTTCTAGGTTTTGGAAACTTTGAGAAGTTACTTAACCTTCCTATGCTTCAACTTGCTTATGTAAGACGGGGTTTTTATGAATATTAAATGAAATCATGTGCAGACATTGCTTATCACCATGCTTAACAACATTTAGATGCTATTATTATTATTAACCTAGATGTAAAATCACTTGCCCCACAGTGGGCAATCAACAGTAGATAATATTATAATTAGATAGTGCAGCCAAGCATAAAGGAAGAGCATGGGCTCTGGAGCCAGACTTGCTACTCACTGGCTGTGTCCCTTCACTGAGTCCACTTCCCTCTGTACATCTCTGCTTTTTCCTCTATCAAATAAATGTTATACCAGCGTCTACCTTACAAGCTTGTGGGAACTGCTTTGTAAGAATTTGTTAAATAATAGAATTAAATAACATGTGAACATGGCCAGCCCACAGTGGGACTCAGCAGTGGTGACTACTGTTATTGGCATCTGGTAACAGGATGTTGATTTCTCATGTGGCCATGGCTAAAGCTTAGGATAAGAGACCCTAAAGACTCCGTATTCTAAGTTTTAGAAACTCCCAGCAGATGGGACCAGGCATCAACCTGAAGGACTTACGCAAGAAGTAGCAGTGTGGGAGAGGCCTTGCCACCTACTGCCCCTCGCTGCCCACCCTGAGACAGTGAAAAAGAAGGTCATCAACATCAAGGGCCATGTCCCTAGAGAAGGAACTGGGGGAACGTGTGTGTGTGTTGGGAGGTGTTTAAAAGAATCAATGTTAAAGTTTAGGGGTGCCTGCAGGAAGGAGCTGGCCGGTAAAAACTGGCAGAGTGCCTACAGGAAGGGGAAGCTGGCATTTCATCCTTGTGGGAGGTCTGCTTATTGAGCCGCGTGTTCCCTGAGCACAGAGGAGAGAACTGAAGGGAGATGGCAGGTGGGTAACAGCCCATCAAGAACTCTCCCCACCAGCTTTGGAGGGGGTCACAGCCTTTAGATGAGTGTGGGTGCCACAGCCTTGCAAACCCCCTCCAGAATCTGGGGACAAAAACTTCCATGCATCAGAGGGAAGCTGTGTGACTGCCAGTGGGGTGGGAGGGGCTCCACTGCAAGAGGGGGTCAATGTCTCAAGAAATCAGCAGTGCCTGGGGATAGCACAGGAGTGAGTCCCAAGGCAGCAGGCTGTAACGGAGCTACCACCTGTCCTCCCTGAGCTACTGAGTAACTAGGGCAGCAGCACCCGCCTGCCTTAGGGAACTGAATCCTCGCTCCCTTAAGTCAAAGGCATTTCCACTCTTGCTCCTCCTCCTTCTTGGCCTAACACACCAGAAGACTTAGACCGGTGTTCTCAACATTGGCTGCACATTGGATATTTCAATATTTCAAGCCTGGGGAGCTTTTAAAAGTCCTGATGGTTGGGCCACACCCTCTAGAGACTGCAATTCACTTAGGGTGCAGTCAGGGCTGCTGTGGTAGATTAAAATGGCCATAATACTTTCTTTGCAACTCTTCCTATTAAGATGTAGAGTGTACTTCCTGCCCCTTCAATCTGGGGTGGTGTTTGCTGCTTGACCAACAGAATGTGGCAAAGGTGACATAGTAAGTTCTGAGTGAGGCCTTGAGAGACCTTGCAGCTTTCATTCTGACCTGCTGAGCACGTTGCTGCCATGTGGACAAGCCGGGGCTGGCTACTGGAGCATGAGAGGCCCAGCCAGCCCAGCAGTCCCATCTGAGGCCCCAGATAAATTTGAGATCCCAGCAGACACCACGTACAGCAGACGAGCCATCGCAGCTGAGCACAGCCCACATAGCTGACCCACAGAATCCTGAGCAAAAAGTAATTGTTGTTCAATCTGTGCCCCAGGTGACTCCAGTGCGTTGCAAACCACCAGCCTAGAGGGTAAACTGCAGGGGCTGGAGGCAGCCAGAGCTGGTGCCCCTCCATTAGAGCAAACTTCTGGGGTCACCGTTCCAGTTCGTGCTCAGACGAGGGGAGGAGACTAGCTCTGATTCAAGTTTGAACTTGAAGCCTTGATTACCCAAATAACATTCCTTTAACAAGCAGGAATAGCTGAAAGTGTGTGATCAGATCACAGCCTTGCTAAGGGACCTGTTATTTAGGGGGAAAGGGTGACTTTTTATAGCTAGAGGCAGTGACCAGAAAAAATACATATTTTGTTTTTGTACCCCCAACAAGTACAGGCTCTTCAGTAAACCAGTGACCATTAATTAGTGATCATGGCTTAGGCCTTGGTAGATGATAAGCAGGAGCTGCTATTATTATTATTATTTTGCGTGGGGCCTACTGCTATGTATCCTAGGTGTTCAATAAATAATACCTGCTACTAACATCACTATTATTAGTAATTATTGTTATCACATGTGAGCATACCTGATACAGTACCTGGAACATATATGTTAAAGGAAATGTAGCTATTGATATTGTTAGATGTGGGAAATCTACTTGCAAACAGAGGAAGCTGTTAATATAAGCTAAAAGCACTTGGCTCAATCTCAGAGACAGTATTGAACGAGGCTATCACCACCACATTACATGGGAAAGGGCCTGGCCCTGGGGCGGCCCGCGGTTGTCCCTCTGCAGCAGCCGTGTCATTGGGGAGGCTGATGGAGGCCGCTATATGCCCTTACCTTACGGATACTTGTAGAGGCTGGTGATGTCCACGCAGAAGTCGCTGCCCACTGCCTTGGTGCTGAGGCACCTCCGATCTTCTTAGTACTTAGTGTCTGAGGACACACGCTCCCAGCTTCATCCTCATTCCAGAGCCAGGTGATGTAGTCCACGTCGACCTCCGCAAACACAGAAGGACTGTCGTGGGCCAGGTGCACGTCGCCCTGGCGGATGGCGGTGACCGCACTGGAATACGCCTGCGCAGGAGGGGTGGGCGTGAGCAGCTCCAGGGGAGCAAAAGCAGGGGTCTGGGACCCGCCCCCCTAAGCCCGTACTCTGGCTCTCCTCCCTGGGGGTGGCATCCAGAACCTGCCAACCATTGTAAGAGGGGCCCAGGTCCTGCCGGACAAACCAGCTTTCATTCCAGACATGGAAATTCCTGCCACAGAGAGAGGATGGGGCAGGGTGGCCTCCAGTGAGCAGAGAGGCGCCCCTGGAGAGGGAAAGTTTTTGCTGCCAGCCAGGCCCTGGGCCCTGCTCTGTGGCTGAATTTTGTGAACCGTTCATCAACTGTATTGATAGAGCACCTAGCATTCATATACGTACAGGCAGACCTTTTTTTTTCTGCGGTACTCGGGCCTCTCACTGCTGTGGCCTCACCCGTTGCGGAGCACAGGCTCCGGATGCGCAGGCTCAGCGGCCATGGCTCACGGGCCCAGCCGCTCTGCGGCATGTGGGATCTTCCCGGACCGGGGCACGAACCCACGTCCCCTGCATCGGCAGGCGGACTGTCAACCACGGCACCACCAGGGAAGCCCTGGCAGACCTTTTTTAATTGCACTTCACTTATTGCACTTTGTAGATATTGCGTTTTTTACAAATTGAGAGTTTATGGCAACCCTTCCTCAAGTAAGTCTATCTGCCCTGTTTTCCCAATAGCATTTGCTCACTTCATGTCTCTCTGTGTCACACTTTGGTAACTCTTGCAATATTTCAAACGTTTTCATTATTATTGTATTTGTTATAGTGATCTGTGATGAGTGCTCTTTGATGTTACTAGTACAACACGCTGAAGGCTCAAATGATAGCATTTAGCAATGAAGTATTTAAAAATTAAGGTATGTACATTGTTTTTTAGTCATAATGCTATTGCACGCTTAATAGACTATAGTATAATATAAACATAACTTTTATAAGCTCTTTTGTATTAAAAAATTCATGTGACTCACTTTACTGTGATATTTGCTTTATTGAAGTGGTCTGGAACTGAACCGGCACTATCTCCGAGGTCTGCCTGTATGTATAAATATACGTGTGTATATATATATCTATATATCTATATCTATATATCTAGAAGGTCCAGAAATACAACAGCAAATAAGGTTGTTCAAGGTCCAGAAATACAACAGCAAATAAGACGGAAGATCCTTGTTCTCGTGCAGATTACATTCTAACAAAGGAGACAGATAGAGACAGGCAAAATTAAGTAAGCAGATAAATAAAACAATAAAGTAACAATAAATAATAATAAATAAACAAATAAATGAAACAATAAAGTAATAATAAATGCTGTGAAGAAAGAGAGGAGATTGAGTTAGGAAATAACTGCTGGAGACCTACTCTAGGTAAAAGACATCTAAGATGAGACTTAAAGTGGAAAGAATTAGCCATAGGAAGAGTGAAGGGAACAGTGTTCCAGACAGAAGGAACAGCATGTGCAAAGGCTCTTGAGACAAGAAAAAACTTAGTGTGTTCAAGGAACAGAAAGTATATCTCTGGGCTACGGCAAGCACGGGGGTAGGTAGGTTTCATAATATGCAGAGTTCTGTAGGCCTTGGTTTAGGCTTTAAGTCTCTTATGTTAAAGATGAGAATATGAGGGCTTCCCTGGTGGCACAGTGGTTAAGAGTCCGCCTGCCAATGCAGGGGACACGGATTCGTGCCCCCCGTCCAGGAAGATCCCACATGCCACGGAGCGGCTGGGCCCGTAAGCCATGGCCACTGAGCCTGCACGTCCGGAGCCTGTGCTCCGCAAGGGGAAAGGCCACAGCAGTGAGAGGCCCGTGTACCGCAAAAAAAAAAAAAAAAAAAAAAAAAAGATGAGAATATGAGATTAGGAAAAGTGACATCATTTGCACAAGGTCACACAGTAAGGAAGCAGCAGAGAGAAACGCCTCTTGTCTTGGGTTGGCGTCTTTACTCTGGCCTCCAAACTCTTCTTTGGGAAAATATTGTGAAAAGCATTTGGGGGTGAAAGGGAGAACATGGATAACCTGTATGGCGACAGAGATCCCCAAAACAAAACGAAGGGTCTGTCCGTTCTGCATAAAGAGAAGAATGCAATTTTTTTTGGAGTGCCTGTATCCACAAGGCTTCTATGAATAACCTTGTCCGAATGTCTGTTCATACATGTGCAAGTTGCCAAGAAAAGCCGACTTTCTAAAGAGCAGGGGAATAGTGAAGAGCACATAGTATAGAAGGAAACACAGCCAGCCTCAGCAGCCCTCTTCTTAAGAATGTCCTTCAACCACCCCCAGGGGAACGTGCCCAGGACCCCTTCCCCCCAAGATGGTGTCCAGCCTCAGACCATCTCTCTGCCTCTCTTCTCCCCTTTCCTTCTCTTCTTTTTGGTTTTCCAAAGGCCTTGTTTGTAAAGGCAAATATTTGGTCCAGCCATGTGAAGTGGTTAGATAAACAATGGTTTTGCTGTACAGTTGAAAGGCAGGACAGGTTTGTAATTTGTCTTCCACTCACTAGCTGTGTGGCCTTAGACAAGTTACTTAACCTCTCTGTGCCTTGGTTTCCTCATCTGCAAAATAGAGATAATAGTACTAGCTTGCTTACAAGGTTGTTTGGAGGAATGAATTAGTACACAGGTACACCTTAGAGATATTGTGGATTAAGTTCCAGACCACTACATATGGATAAAATGTGGTTACAGCAATAAAGCAAGTCACACAAACTTTTTTGGTTTTCCAGTGCATATAAACGTTATGCTTACAGTATGCTGTAATCTATTAAGTGTGCAATAACATTACGTCTAAAAAAACAATGTACATACTTTAATGAAGCTGTTGGAAAAATGATGCCAATAGACTTGCTTGCCACAAGATTGCTACAAACCTTCAGTTTGTAAAAAAATGCAATGTCTGTGAAGCACAATAAAAAGAAGAGTAATAAAATGAGGTCAGCCTGCATGTGCAGCACAACTGGGCCTGGCATAGACAAGATGCTCACTGGGCACGGTGTTACTACTTTTTAAACACTATAAAAAATAAGGGGAATTCCCTGGTGGTGCATTGGTTAAGAATCCACCTGCCAATGCAGGGGACACAGGTTCCAGCCCTGGTGGAGGAAGATCCCATAGACCGCAGAGCAGCTAAGCCTGTGCGCCACAACTACTGAGACTGTGCTCTAGGGCCCGCGAGCCACTACTACTGAGCCCATGCACCACAACTACTGAAGCCCGCGCGTCTACAGCCCGTGCTCTGCAAAAAGAGAGGCCACGTCAATGAGAAGCCCGTGCACCACAACGGAGTAGCCCCCGCTCACCACAACTAGAGAAAGCCTGCACGCAGCAACGAAGATAACGCAACCAAAAATAAAATAAATAGATAAATAATTAATTTAGAAAAAAAAAAAGAAAGGAAACCTTGTATGTACCGATATGGAATTGTTCCATGTAGAGGAAAATGAACAGTTTACATTATGCTGCCGATGTTTTTCATCTTTATTGGAGTATAATTGCTTTACAATGGTGTGTTAGTTTCTGCTTTATAACAAAGTGAATCAGTTATACATATACATATGTTCCCATATCACCTCCCTCTTGAATCTCCCTCCCGTCCACCCTCCCTATCCCACCCATCCAGGTGGTCACAAAGCACCGAGCTGATCTCCCTGTGCTATGCAGCTGCAACCCACTAGCTACCTATTTTATGTTTGGTAGTGTATATATGTCCATGCCACTCTCTCACTTTGTCACAGCTTACCCCTCCCCCTCCCCATATCCTCAAGTCCATTCTCTAGTAGGTCTGTGTCTTTATTCCCATCTTGCCCCTAGGATCTTCACGACATTTCTTTTTTTCTTAGATTCCATATATATGTGTTAGCATACGGTATTTGTCGTTTTCTTTCTGAGTTACTTCACTCTGTATGACAGACTCTAGGTCCATCCACCTCACTACAAATAACTCCATTTCGTTTCTTTTTAAGGCTGAGTAATATTCCATTGTATATATGGGCCACATCTTCTTTATCCATTCATCCGATGAAGAACACTTAGGTTGTTACCATCTCCTGGCTATTGTAAATAGAGCTGCAATGAACATTTTGGTACATGACACTTTTTGAATTATGGTTTTCTCAGGGTATATATGCCCAGTAGTGGGATTGCTGGGTCATATGGTAGCTCTATGTGTAGTTTTTTAAGGAACCTCCATACTGTTCTCCATAGTGGCTGTACCAATACACATTCCCACCAGCAGTGCAAGAGAGTTCCCTTTTCTCCAGACCCTATCCAACATTTATTGTTTCTAGATTTTTTGATGATGGTCATTCTGACTGGTATGAGATGATGTCTCATTGTAGCTTTGATTTGCATTTCTCTAATGATTAATGATGTTGAGAATTCTTTCATGTGTTTGTTGGCAGTCTGTATATCTTCTTTGGAGAAATGTCTATTTAGATCTTCTGCCTATTTTTGGATTGGGTTTTTTGTTTTTTGTTATTGAGCTGCATGAGCTGCTTGTAAATTTTGGAGATTAACCCTTTGTCAGTTGCTTCATTTGCAAATATTTTCTCCCATTCTGAGGGTTGTCTTTTGGTCTTGTTTATGGTTTCCTTTGCTGTGCAAAAGCTTTGAAGTTTCATTAGGTCCCATTTGTTTATTTTTGTTTTTATTTCCATTTCTCTAGGAGGTGGGTCAAAAAGAATCTTACTGTGATTTATGTCATAGAGTGTTCTGCCTATGTTTTCCTCTAAGAGTTTGGTAGTTCCTGGCCTTACATTTAGGTCCTTAATCCATTTTGAGCTTATTTTTGTGTATGGTGTTAGGGAGTGTTCTAGTCTCATACTTTTACATGTACCTGCCCAGTTTTCCCAGCACCACTTATTGAAGAGGCTGTCTTTTCTCCACTGTACATTGCTGCCTCCTTTATCAAAGATACGGTGACCATATGTGTGTGGGTTTATCTCTGGGTTTTCTATCCTGTTCCATTGATCTATATTTCTGTTTTTGTGCCAGTACCATACTGTCTTGATTACTGTAGCTTTGTAGTACAGTCTGAAATCAGGGAGCCTGATTCCTCCAGCTCTGTTTTTCGTTCTCAAGATTGCTTTGGCTATTCGGGGTCTTTTGTGTTTCCATACAAATTGTGAAATTTTTTGTTCTAGTTCTGTGAAAAATGCCAGTGGTAGTTTGATAGGGATTGCATTGAATCTGTAGATTACTTTGGGTAGTAGAGTCATTTTCACAACGTTGATTCTTCCAATCCAAGAACATGGTATATCTCTCCATCTATTAGTGTCATCTTTAATTTCTTTCATCAGTGTCTTATAATTCTCTGCATACAGGTCTTTTGTCTCCTTAGTAGGTTTATTCCTAGATATTTTATTCTTTTTGTTGCAATGGTAAATGGGAGTGTTTTCTTAATTTCACTTTCAGGTTTTTCATCATTAGTATATAGGAATGCCAGAGATTTCCGTGCATTAATTTTGTATCCTGCTATTTTACCAAATTCATTGATTAGCTCTAGTAGTTTTCTTGTAGCATCTTTAGGATTCTCTATGTATAGTATCATGTCATCTGCAAACAGTGACAGCTTTACTTCTTCTTTTCCGATTTGGATTCCTTTTATTTCCTTTTCTTCTCTGATTTCTGTGGCTAAAACTTCCAAAACTATGTTGAATAAGAGTGGTGAGAGTGGGCAACCTTGTCTTGTTCCGGATCTTAGTGGAAATGCTTTCAGTTTTTCAGCATTGAGGACGATGTTGGCTGTGGGTTTGTCATATATGGCCTTTATCATGTTGAGGAAAGTTCCCTCTGTGCCTACTTTCTCCAGAGTTTTTATTATAAATGAGTGTTGAATTTTGTCGAAAGCTTTCTCTGCATCTATTGAGATGCTCATATGGTTTTTCTCTTTCAATTTGTTAATATGGTGAATCATGTCAATTGATTTCCGTATATTGAAGAATCCTTGCATTCCTGGAATAAACCTCACTTGATCATGATGTATGATCCTTTTAATGTGCTGTTGGATTCTGTTTGCTAGTATTTTGTTGAGGATTTTTGCATCTATGTTCATCAGTGATATTGGCCTGTAGTTTTCTTTCTTTGTGACATCCTTGTCTGATTTTGATATCAGGGTGATGGTGGTCTCGTAGAATGAATTTAGGAGTGTTCCTCCCTCTGCTATATTTTGGAAGAGTTTGAGAAGGATACGTGTTAACTCTTCTCTAAATGTTTGATAGAATTCGCCTGTGAAGCCATCTGGTCCTGGGCTTTTGTTTGTTGGAAGATCTTTAATCACAGTTTCAATTTCAGCGCTTGTGATTGGTCTGTTCATGTTTTCTATTTCTTCCTGATTCAGTCTTGGCAGGTTGTGCATTCCTAAGAATTTGTCCATTTCTTCCAGGTTGTCCAGTTTATTGGCATAGAGTTGCTTGTAGTAATCTCTCATGATCTTTTGTATTTCTGCAGTGTCAGTTGTTACCTCTCCTTTTTCATTTCTAATTCTATTGATTTGAGTCTTCTCCCATTTTTTCTTGATGAGTCTGGCTAATGTTTTATCAATTTTGTTTATCTTCTCAAAGAACCAGCTTTTACTTTTATTGATCTTTGCTATCGTTTCCTTCATTTCTTTTTCATTTATTTCTGATATGATCTTTATGACTTCTTTCCTTCTGCTAACTTTGGGGTTTTTTGTTCTTCTTTCTCTAATTGTTTTAGGTGCGAGGTTAGGTTGTTTATTCAAGATGTTTCCTGTTTCTTAAGGTAGGATTGTATTGCTATAAACTTCCCTCTTAGAACTGCTTTTGCTGCATCCCATAGGTTTTGGGTCATTGTGTCTGCATTATCATTTGTTTCTAGGTATTTTTTGATTTCCTCTTTGATTTTTTCAGTGATCACTTCGTTATTAAGTAGTGTATTGTTTAGCCTCCATGTGTTTGTATTTTTTACAGATCTTTTCCTGTAATTGATATCTAGTCTCATAGCATTGTGGTCAGAAAAGATACTTGATACAATTTCAATTATCTTAAATTTACTGAGGCTTGATTTGTGACCCAAGGTATGATCTATCCTGGAGAATGTCCCATGAGCATTTGTGAAAAATGTGTATTCTGTTGTTTTTGGATGGAATGTCCTATAAATATCAATTAAGTCCATCTTGTTTAATGTATCATTTAAAGCTTGTGTTTCCTTATTTATTTTCATTCTGGATGATCTGTCCATTGGTGAAAGTGGGGTGTTAAATTCCCCTACTATGAATCTGTTACTGTCGATTTCCCCTTTTATGGCTGTTAGTATTTCCCTTATGTATTGAGGTGCTCCTGTGTTGGCTCCATAAATATTTACAATTGTTATATCTTCTTCTTGGATTGACCCCTTGATCATTATGTAGTGTCCTTGTCTCTTGTAATAGTCTTTATTTTAAAGTCTATTTTGTCTGATATGAGAATTGCTACTCTAGCTTTCTTTTGGTTTCCATTTGCATGGAATATCTTTTCCCATCCTCTTACTTTCAGTCTGTATGTGTCTCTAGATCTGAAGTGGGTCTCTTGTAAACATCATGTATATGGGTCTTGTTTTTGTATCCATTCAGCAAGTCTGTGTCTCTTGGTGGGAGCTTTTTTTTTTTTTTGTGGTACGCGGGCCTCTCACTGTTGCGGCCTCTCCCGTTGCAGAGCACAGGCTCTGGACGCACAGGCTCAGCGGCCATGGCTCACGGGCCCAGCCGCTCCGCGGCATGTGGGATCCTCCCGTACCGGGGCATGAACCGGTGTCCCCTGCATCGGCAAGCAGACTCTCAACCACTGCACCACCAGGGAAGCCCTTGTTGGGAGCATTTAATCCGTTTACATTTAAGGTAATCATCGATATGTATGTTCCTATTCCCATTTTCTTAATTGTTTTGGGTTTGTTATTGTAGGTATTTTCCTTCTCTTGTGTTTCTTGCCTAGAGAAGTTCCTTTAGCATTTGTTGTAAAGCTGGTTTGGTGGTGCTGGAGTCTCTCAGCTTTTGCTTGTCTGTAAAGGTTTTAATTTCTCCATCAAATCTGAATGAGATCCTTGCTGGGTAGAGTAATCCTGGTTGTAGGTTTTTCTCCTTCATCACTTTAAATATGTCCTGCCAGTCCCTTCTGGCTTGGAGAGTTTCTGCTGAAAGATCAGATGTTAACCTTATGGGGATTCCCTTGTGTGTTATTTGTTGTTTTTCCCTTGCTGCTTTTAATATGTTTTCTTTGTATTTAATTTTTGATAGTTTGATTAGTATGTGTCCTGGTGTGTTTCTCCTTTGGATTTATCCCGTATGGGACTCTCTGTGCTTCCTGTACTTGATTAACTATTTCCTTTCCCATATTAGGGAAGTTTTCAACTATAATCTCTTCAAATATTTTCTCAGTCCCTTTCTTTTTCTCTTCTTCTTCTGGAACCCCTATAATTCGAATGTTAGTGCGTTTAATGTTGTCCCAGAGGTCTCTGAGACTGTCCTCAGTTCTTTTCATTCTTTTTTCTTTATTCTGCTCTGCAGTAGTTATTTCCACTATTTTATCTTCCAGGTCACTTATCCGTTTTTTTGCCTCAGTTATTCTGCTATTGATCCCTTCTAGAGTATTTTTAATTTTATTTATTGTGCTGTTCATCATTGCTTGTTTCCTCTTTAGTTCTTCTATGTCCTTGTTAAATGTTTCTTGCATTTTCTCCATTCTATTTCCAAGGTTTTGGATCATCTTTCCTATCATTATTCTGAATTCTTTTTCAGGTAGACTGCCTATTTCCTCTTCATTTGTTAGGTCTGATGGGTTTTTATCTTGCTCCTTCATCTGCTGTGTGTTTTTCTGTCTTCTCATTTTGCTTATCTTACTGTGTTTGGGGTCACCTTTTTGCAGGCTGCAGGTTCGTAGTTCCCGTTGTTTTCGGTGTCTGTCCTCAGTGGCTAAAGTTGGTTCAGTGGTTTGTGTAGGCTTCCTGGTGGAGGGGACTAGTGCCTGTGTTCTGGTGGATGAGGCTGAATCTTGTCTTTCTGGTGGGCAGGTCCATGTCTGGTGGTGTGTTTTGGGGTGTCTGTGAACTTATTATGATTTTAGGCAGCCTCTCTGCTAATGGGTGGGGTTGTGTTCCTGTCTTGCTAGTTGTTTGCCATAGTGTGTCCAGCACTGTAGCTTGCTGGTCGTTGAGCGAAGCTGGGTGCTGGTGTTGAGATGGAGATCCCTGGGAGGTTTTCACTGTTTGATATTATGTGGATTTGGGAGGTCTCTTGTGGACCAGGGTCCTGAATTTGGCTCTCCCACCTCAGAGGCACAGCACTGACTCTTGGCTGCAGAACCATGAGCCTTTCATCCACACGGCTCAGAATAAAAGGGAGGAAAAGTAGAAAGAAAGAAAGAAAGAAAGAAAGAAAGAAAGAAAGAAAGAAAGAAAGAAAGAAAGAAAGAGAGAGAAAGAGAGAGAGAGTGAGAGAGAGAGAGGAAGGAAGGAAGAAAGAAAGGATAAAATAGAATAAAGTAAGATAAAATAAAATAAAGTTATTAAAATAAAAAATAATTATTAAGATAAAAATCTTTTTTAAAAGTTAAAAGAAAGAAAGAAAAAAAGGACAGATAGAACCCTAGGACAAATGGTGAAAGCAAAGCTATACAGACAAAATCTCACACAGAAGAATACACATACACACACTCACAAAAAGAGGAAAAGCGGGGAAAAAAATCTTGCTCTCAAAGTCCACCTCCTCAATTTGGGATGATTCGTTGTCTATTCAGGTATTCCACAGATGCAAGGTACCTCAAGTTGATTGTGGGGATTTAATCTGCTGCTCCTGAGGCTGCTGGGAGAGATTTCCTTTTCTCTTCTTTGTTCGCACAGCTCCGGGGCTCAGCTTTGGATTTGGCCCCGCCTCTGCGTGTAGATCGCCGGAGGGTGTCTGTTCTTTGCTCAGACAGGAAGGGGTTAAAGGAGCCGCTGACTCG
>RJWK010019130.1:9979-32767 GCA_004363435.1 Platanista minor | reverse complement strand
AAACTCTGTTTCCTCATCTTCCTACCTTAATACTCCTGCGACGGATGGGAGCTGAATGTTTGAAGGATGTCACTCCAAGAAGGACTTTTTTTTTTTGCAGTACGCGGGCCTCTCACTGTTGTGGCCTCTCCCATTGCGGAGCACAGGCTCCGGACACGCAGGCTCAGCGGCCATGGCTCACGGGCCCAGCCGCTCCGCGGCATGTGGGATCTTCCCGGAGAGGGGCATGAACCCGTGTCCCCTGCATTGGCAGGCGGATTCTCAACCACTGTGCCACCAGGGAAGCCCCAAAAAGGACTTTTTTGCTGGCATTCTGTGCAAGGTGCCACAAGTAGGAGCTGGTGATGGGGATCATGTATGTGTTTTCATGCTGTTGACCAGGTGAGTGACCTGGACCATCAGAAATATACTACACTAATGCAGTATCCAATATTTGGTGCTAAATATCAGAAACTTTCTGGACAATGGAAATTGTTAACTATTGGCAGTACTTTCAGTGTCCTTAGTTAAATAAAACTTTCATTATGAGGTAATTATAATGAATCCTAATGCATAGTTCTCATGTAAATTTGTTAGTAAACAAACATATATACATATATGTGTGTGTGTGTATATATATATATATATATATATATATATATAAAACTAATTGGAAATTTAGGAAACAATAACAAAAAAGAAAAAAAGAACATTTCAGATTAGAGTTATTTAAAACTTAAAATTAGTATTGCTTGATTTAAGCTTTAACTTGCAAGACAAAGATAAAGATAAGAAAGAAATTTTGGTATGGCTAAAGAAATACTTGCAAAAGGTAAAATGTACCTGCAATGCAACTGACCCACTGGGGACACTTTTCACGGAAGTAAAATGTTTTCCTGAGCTCAGCTGGTGATCATTTTATGCCCTAAAGCATGATTATAATGTTAACCTTGAAAGGTCCTAATGAAATGAGTTTGGTGGTTTCAGCCTATATATTTTTGTATGCACCAGTTCACACCTTGGAACATATCTTGATGGACTGTCTGCAGAATAGCACAGCATGTATTTGAGATTACAGTGTGACCCACAGTCTCCACACTGTAACTCCTATTTTTTCCCACATGATTCACCTCTCAAAATTCAGCCCAGAAGGGAGAAATGACTACTTAGTGACAGTCTGTACATTATTGATGGGGCAATAGGGTGGTAAAGAGATAACCCTAGGTGTCTCATTTGCCAGCTGATTAACCAGAGTGAGTGCGTTCCCTAGGGAAAACATGTTTTGCAGAAAACCAGTTATCCATTCAGTCCCTCACTAATGACAATACTGCAAAATTTGAGACACTCCTCTTTCCTCAAAAGCTTGGTGGAGTATGAGTCTTTAAATCAGTCTGCAAATAAAGACATAAAATTAAAATTGAGACGCATGCATACCATTTGGGTCAATGAAGTACTATTAAGAACTTAGGTTGAGGTAAATGACTGAATTATATTATTTTTATTTCACTGTAAAGATGACAGGTCTCCTGGGTAATCTTTCTACGTTTTAAGGCAAGAAATCTTTATATGTCTGGAAGGGATATGAGATTGCTATACCTATTACATTTGATTCAAATAAAATATTTAGAATAAAGTAATCACATTATAGGTTAAAGCTTTAGTATTTTAAGGGCTGTCTAGTGAAGTTCTAATGGGATGGTGCCACTCTTTCTTAAAACAGGGGCGATCAAGTTGCAGCTGTCCAATCTTCTGTATTAACTTTGGAACTAGTTTGGTAATGTCAGCAGCTTATTCTCAGTATCCCGGAGGAAAAGGCATTTAACTTCTCTTGAATCCACTGCTTCATGACATAAACCAGCTCAGGATGCCTTTCTATTATATTATACAAAACTAGAATGTTGGATAGAATTCAGTAGCAAAGCTTTTTCACAACCAAAAACTTTGCATGTCTCACTCCTTTAAACATGAGTGTCAGGCTGATAAATAGCTTTCATTCTTTATATTTAACTTCTCTGAATGGAATTCAAGATTTTTTTCTCTGAGGCCATCAGAAATTTATGAACCATTTTTCTTTTTTATAGTCTTCAGCGAGGAATCTACTTGTATAACGAAGACTCCAAGGCATTTGTCATTTTACAGGGTGAGACCATTAGCAGGTATTGAATACGAACCTAAGATTTTAGGAGTTCCGAGGAACTGTGGAATCAGAGTACATGTAGTTAAAGAATAGAGACTAAGCACAAACATTTTATTCTCCCTCACTGAACATCTTTTCTTTTGTGTCTTACAGAAAACTCAAATTATAAAATTATTCAGATGTTAGCAATTTCTTTGAAAATTTCTGTTAGTTATCATGTTTTAGTAGTGCTATCTCCACACATCACTGCTCTTTTCTTATTACTCTTAACATACCTAAGGAATGTTGGGTTCAAAATCCCCTGTGACTTCAGCATTTCTCCTCCTGGCTAATGCAAGAAATTAAGATAAGAATAAAATAAAAGAAGGAGGTGAATTATTTAGCCTGCAGAAGAGAAGACTAAATGGGTTTGAGGATCATGAAGGAAATTTAATAATAGTTTTCATGTACAGAGCAGATATTATACAGAGATTGATGGCTAGCTATTCTCTACATTTTCTGAGATCATAATAAGAAGAAATAAAATAGGAGACACTAAGGCAGCAATGAGGAAACATTTCCTGATGTTGAAGTTTGTTGATTATGAATATGTTCAATTTGTCATTCAATATTTATTAAGTTTCTACTATATGAGGTCATAGTTGCCTGGGATGAAATTGTTTACTTAGGGGCCTTCTTAGAATATGTTTACATTTTGTTTGAAATGATTTATCTGGTCTTGTTTAGAGATAGAGAAACAGATCATTGGCTTTATGATTTTTGTAACTTACTTCAAAGACTCACAACAGAAAAAACAAGATGCTGATACAAATTTTCACACAAACAAAACATAGATTTTCCCAACAACCATCTTAAGAAGCATAGAAAAGAGCAATTAAATATAAGCTCCCATCAATGTAATCATTGAAGCTCCAATACCTTTAAACCTCTTTTTTTTTTTTTTTTTTTTTGCTGTACGCGGGCCTCTCACTGCTGTGGCCTCTCCCACTGCGGAGCACAGGCTCCGGACGCGCAGGCTCAGCGGCCATGGCTCACGGGCCCAGCCGCTCTGCGGCATGCGGGATCTTCCCGGACCGGGGCACGAACCCGTGTCCCCCGCATCGGCAGGCGGACTCTCAACCACTGCGCCACCAGGGAAGCCCTAAACCTCTTTTTTAATCAGGGTCAAATTATGGCTGATTAATCTCTTTGAGTTCCACTAATGTTCTCTTGGATAGCTGACCATATGAAGTCTCACTGCTTTGGTGGCTTTAGCTACCATTTTAGGGGCTCGCCCTAAATAAAATGATGACCATTGACTTGGGCTGAGATACTTATCCCTCTGGTTTGCTACAAATGCCACACTAACCTGCTGGTTACTCAACTCCAGTTTCTCCTTGATGGATATCACTCTTCTCTCCATGTAAGACGTTTATTCCTCTGACCCCAAATCTACATTATCACTAAAGTTAAGGAAGGTCTCTTCCTCATTAGAAAAATCATTACTTATTAAGCTCCTAAGTGGTGAGGATGTGCTCTTTCAGTTAGGACAGTTTCTACTTTTTGCTGAGTTTGAGGAAAATACATGAGATGCAATATTTTATGTGCACATAAAACTGAAAATCCTAACTGACAATTCAGAAGTATGTAATAACTGACCTCAATCAATTAAAACACTTATTTTGAATGAGTTCCTGCCTCCCAAGGTACCCCTCCTCGTGTTTGCTGTATTCTTGGTTGTCTCCATTGCCAAAAAGAATCTCAAGTCATGGATCCTGGGGTTGTAAGTTACAAAACCATCCTACCGTTTTCCAATTACAAATTAACCCATCTTGTAAATACAGCACCTGGTCACCAGTTTTTCAACTGTGCTTTTTCATAGTTTTCTCTCTCCCATTTCATTTAGATAGCTAGAAGTACTGAATTTTAAAAGAACCCATTGGGGTTACAAAGACATACATCTTAGTACTCATAAAACATTTGCTTTGGGAATTCCCTGGCGGTCCAATGGTTAGGACTTTGTGCTCTCACTGCCGAAGGCGCAGGTTCGGTCCCTGGGAGGGGAACTAACATCCCCCAAGCCACGCAGCACAGCCAAAACAAAACATTTGCTTTTGCATATGATCCCCATAAATAACTTGCAGCCATGATATAGTTAAATAGCATACACCTAGGCCAGGTCAGGGAGAAAAAGGAGTCAAAAATGTGTGTGTGTTTTTCAAAGTGACCCCAATTCATAAATGTGATTCTACTCTTCTTGGAGGAATAAATAAAGGTTTATTAAGTCAGAGCTAAAATTAAACATTTTCAAAATCTGAATAGTTACTGAACAGTATTTTTGTCTATTGTAGCCTGACAGTATATAGGAAACTGACAAACAACTTCAGAGAAAAACCAGAAGAAATGCTTTCCTCAGGAATCTGAGGTATAAAGAAGGTATGCAACTTTCCCAAGGCACAGCCTGAGTGGCAGAGAGGAGATTAGTATTTACATAAGTCTAAGTCGAAAACCCATACTTTTTCCTCCATACAACTCAACTTTTACCGTGAATTTTAAATGATCTCACTATGTCTTATAATACTTCAGTTCAAAATTGTAAATGTGTTGATGGCTCAGTTGATCACTGCCTCTCCCCGAAGCCCTGTGTTTTTCACTTGGTCTCTAGGACACAACTTCTCTGGGTTTTCCTCTTGCCTTAAGAGTAATTCTGTTTTCCAAACTTGTTGCTCTTGGAAGGCCACAGGCCTTAGTACTTCCACCTATTCATATTAAACACTTGCTTCTTTGGAGATCTCATGAAATCTTGTGGCTTTAAATATGATCTATGTGCCAATGGCACCAAATTTATATCCATGTTTTAGAACTTTACCTTGAACTCCAGACATATATTCAACTGTCTACTCAATAGCTCCCGTTGGATGTCTAGTAGAGATCTCATATTCAACATGCCCAAAATTGAACTCCTAACTCTGCCTTCCTGCCACAAACCTGTTCTACTTTAGTCTTTGTCATATTAATGGCAACTCTGCCCTACAGTTGTTCAGACTCAGGTCCTTAGAATCCTCTTTTACTTTTTGCTTTCTCTATACCTCACATCTAATTTATGAGAAAGTTGGTGTGGCTCTACCTTCAGGTATTTCCAGAACTAGACCACCCCTAAACATTTCTACTGCTCCTGCAGTCATTTCCACAGCACCATCATCTCTGGCCTGGATTACTACTGTAATCTCCTAACATTCTTCCTTCTTCCACTCTTGCTTCCTACAGTCTACTCCCAGCAGAACAGCATGGATGATTCTGTTTTACCATATGGATCATGGAACAGTTCTACTCCACTCTCCAAATTTTCTCAATATTTCTTAGAGTTAAAGCTATAATCCTTACAGAGTCCTTCAAGGACCTACCAGATTTGACCCTCTGTTACCTTGCTGACAGTACTGCCTGTTGCCTGCTCCCTTCCTCTTCTCCAGTCACCTGTGCCAGAATTCTTACCTATTCTTCACATACTCCAGGTAGTACCTGACTCAGAGTCTTTGTAGTGGCTCTTGCTTCTTTCTCCAGATATCTGCATGGCTCACTCCTTGATTTCCTTCACCTCTTTTCTTGTATGTCAGTTCAGGAGGACTTTGACTACTCCTTCCTTTCCAATCTTCCTTACCCTGCACTATTTTATCCCATGCCATTTATCACTTTCTAGAGTACTATGTAATTTAATTATTATGCTCATTTTTTACATTTTCTCTCTACTCACTAAAACATAAGCCCCCACAAAGCAGGTTTTTCTAGTGCTTTGTTGTTGGATAAATTCCCATAGCATGGAATGATATCTGATGCAGTTGGCAGTCAGTTAGTATTTTGAGAAAGAAAAAAAGAAAGAAATGAATGAATAAATGAAAACAGAAAGAAAAGAGGAAAGAGAAACAGGAAGGAAAGAAGGTAACTAAGAAAAAAAAAAGGGTTTATTACTATTATTATGGAATCTACATACTGTCTCTTACTTAAGGTGATAGCTCATTCTCTGACTAAATTATGGAAATTTAAAACTTTGGAATAATCATTTATAATAATTATAGTGAGAGTATTTCGGGTGGTATTTTTAAACTATTGGATGTTAATTTAAAAATGCAGGTTTGGGGCTTCCCTGGTGGCGCAGTGGTTGAGAGTCCGCCTGCCGATGCAGGGGACGCGGGTTTGTGCCCCGGTCTGGGAGGATCCCACATGCCACGGAGCGGCTGGGCCCGTGAGCCATGGCCGCTGAGCCTGCGCATCCGGAGCCTGTGCTCCGCAACGGGAGAGGCCACAACAGTGAGAGGCCCGCGTACCGCAAAAAAAAAACAAAAAACAAAACAAACAAACAAACAAAAAAGTATAAACACTGATTTATTCTCTTTGATTTTTCTCAATATAATTTATGACAGTGGATATCAGAACACTAAAATGTGTTATGCATGATGGTTGTCAATTTTTCTTTATTGTGTCTATGACTGATTTCTTAAAATAAGGAACAACAAACGCTGTATGTCTATATATTTTTTCTCTTTCTCTCCTAAAAATGTCATCTAGCTATTTTCTCTTCATTAACTTTCTACAGATATTGTTTGTTTTATTAATTTTTGTGTTAAAATGAAATTTGAAGGTGAATTTTGGGGTCTGGACAATAGTTTAGAATCCAGTCATTAATAAAAGCAGCAGGATCTGATAGTGTTTTGAGGAAATATTCTATCTGAAATTCTTTCACTGGATGAGGATTTTAAAGCAACCCCTTCAAACCAAAATGTCTATGCTCTATTTTGAGAACTTGGAAATAACCACACCCATTTTTAGGCTATATTCTTAGACCACATTCAGCTCTCTCTCTTCCTCCTGCTCTTTGCTAATTTCTGTATATTATTTCTGCACATTCATACCTCTTCTTTTTTTTGTGTGGTACACGGGCCTCTCACTGTTGTGGCCTCTCCCATTGCGGAGCGCAGGCTCCGGACACGCAGGCTCAGCAGCCATGGCTCACGGGCCCAGCTGCTCCGAGGCATGTGGGATCTTCCCGGACCGGGACACGAACCTGTGTCCCCTGCATCGGCAGGTGGACTCTCCACCACTGTGCCACCAGGGAAGCCCCCACACCTCTTCTTAAAGGTAGAGAAAATATTTCTTCTCCTACCCAATAACTAGAATAGTATTTTGTATGAAAGAGATGTTGAATTAATTTGATTAAATATATTACAATTTGTGAAATGAACTGAATTAACATTTTACTAATTCTACTAAAATTTATAATGCTTCAGCATGCTGCCAAATGGCCAGGTCTATTCTTCATTGATTTCCTGTCAATCATTAAACACATATTTTATTGTTCCATTTTACTTCATTGTTCAGAATTACCCATTTCAGCCATAATTTATTACTTGTTCTATGCTATTTAGGTCTGCTTGCTGGTTCTAAATGACCACGATATCATTTTACAGATATAATTCATATTAGTAGAAAGCTTAATACAGGTCAACATTTGATCACTTCATAATGTCATGTTTTTGGATTAATGGTATATTGTATCCTATTTCACTAAGTTAAAATGAGGGTCTAATAAAAATTATAGTGTCTAGAAAGTATAACTTTAGCATTTAAAATAACTGAGAGAATATATCTAGAAGTCACATTTCTCCTTAACTGATCACTATAGGAAACTTCTGATGGTGCTGTTGTTGAATGGAGGTCACTGTCAAGGAGCATGATGTAATATATCACAGGATTCATGGGCAGATATTACTTGAAACTGGCTTTTCCAGAACCTTCCTGTCTTCCATGTCTTCCATTTCTAAGAGATGTGTAAGTATGTAACTTTCAATTTCATAACAACTTTATTCACTTGTAATTAGATCATTAGCCAGAACCCACTGTCTTTTTTTATTTTTTGCAGTATGCGGGCCTCTCGCTGTTGTGGCCTCTCCCGTTGTGGAGCACAGGCTCCGGACGTGCAGGCTCAGCAGCCATGGCTCACGGGCCGAGCCGCTTCACATGTGGGATCTTCCCGGACCGGGGCACGAACCTGCGTCCCCTGCATCGGCAGGCGGACTCTCAACCACTGCAACACCAGGGAAGCCTGAACCCACTGTCTTGAATCACATTTTTTCCTATTTTGGTTTATTGAGAGTTTAGCTAAGCTACTTCATGGTATTGCTGCCTTGATGTCCATTTTGTTTGGCCAAGTGACCTGCAGGGCTCTTAAACCAACACTAGCCCCTCGTATAAATGCATGCCTTAGATAAGAGCTCAGAGTCACAAGCAAATGTTAAGTTCCTGATATGACTCCTCCAATTGCCCTTGTGATCAACAGTCACCCAGCCTCCCAGGGGCTTTCCCTTGTGCTAAGCTAAGACCCCCATGCAACTTACCAAAGCTCTGCTCTTTTGGTTTGAATTGACCAGTCTGGCTTTAGCCTTGGAACCCCAAAGCACTCTGTCCAAGGACCCTAGTAAAGGCATGTACCCCAGATACTATGGCTCTGTCTGTACTCTGCCTTGACCTCCCCATGTAGCCACTTGAGGCATGCCATGCATGCTTCCCCCCGGGACCTGTGAGTTATAAACCTCTATTTCAATTTCTCTATTGGTCTGTCGTTAAACTGTGATTCACCATCTGGCACCCTATGCTCCACTTAACAAATGTTAATTTAACAAAATCAGAACATGGGAAAATTCATTTGCTAAAATACAATATAAATATCAAATTGAGTGAATTCAGACAGATATTTTCTTCTTTTTTTTTTTTTTTTTTTTTTTTTTTTTTGCTGTACGCGGGCCTCTCACTGTTGTGGCCTCTCCGGTTGCGGAGCACAGGCTCCGGACCCACAGGCCCAGTGGCCATGGCTCACGGGCCCAGCCGCTCCACGGCACGTGGGATCCTCCCGGACCGGGGCACGAACCCATGTCCCCTGCATCAGCAGGCAGACTCTCAACCACTGTGCCACCAGGGAAGCCCCAGATATTTTCTTCTTATGAACAGAAGCTCAATAGATATTAAGCCCCTAAAAGGAGAACTCTTAACTCTAGTGAGAAGAAATATATTGGGTAAAAAGATTATGGAAAACAATATGAAAACACTTAAGCAAGTACAGAATGGTATGGGAAAAATTTGGCATGCATTGATAAAAAGAAAGGTGAATGTCAGACTTAACAAACCAATTAACTTTCATCAGGCAGGAGAGTCAATGAGTTCTTGACAGGGGTAAAGTAATAGACATAATTTGTTTACAGACTAAAAAACCTCTTTGACATGCTACCACATCATAGACAAGAACATGAAATTAGCAAGTTATTTATGGAGACATTATACATTGAATGACAAAAAATGCACAATGGTGAAGAACATTGACAGGCATTCCAGATTACATAGAAGGAAGACCTAAATGGAAAGAGGGGTCTGCAGCTGTGCCCACACACCATCTCTGCTCAGGGAGACAACTGCTAAAGGGAACAAAGTTGAAAGTTGGGAGGAAGCTAGCATTGTCAGAGTATTGATTCAAACAAATTAGGATCAAATTGGGTCTGTTATTAGAAATTTATTCCCTTGATTTTTTAATGGCTTTGAATTCCTTAGAAAATATGAAAGAGTTTTTCATCCGCAATAGCTGTATCTTTCATGCCAAAATGGATTTCACACGCTAATGGATGATTAGAATATTCTGTTCAAAGGACATATACAAAAAAGGGGAGGGCAGATCTTAACTGCCTTCCTTCAATCCTTCCTTCAGTCATATATTTAGATATATTTTCTCCTCTTTCTTCTTCACTTCATGTTTTCCCACACCTATAAGCCCAGACCAGCACAGCATTATGTCTTACACATTTTGTATACTCCAAAGAAATCCCATTTTTCATATTTTCACGTCAGTACTGGGTCAGATTCCAACATTTTTATACCTCAAAGATTTTAATAATTTTCCAAGGTAAGACAAATTCTTAAGTAGCTAATCCAGAATTGGTTCCTTTTCATGTAATTCCAAGCTGGGTTACTGACATAATTCCCCAGAAGGTTAATTTTGACCCCCTCCTTTTCCTTTTCCTATCCGGGGGCTTCCTTAGTATGTCTATACTTTTTCTCCATTAGTCTCAAACTGATTTTATTCAAGCCTCTAATGCTGCTAACCTATATTATTCCAATCAGTACTAACAGCATGCAGTTATATGTTTATTCTTCAAAACTTGCACCATGCTAATGGTTTTCTAAAAAGTATTTTTCATAATTTTTATAATGCTACATCAAGAAAGGTGTTACTATGTCAGTTTACAAGTAAGGGGAAGGAGACTTAGAAAGGCTAACAAACGCTGCAGGCCCGCAATTGGAAGAGAAGGATCCAGGATTCAACTGATACTCTAGTGACACTTTTCTCTGATAGTTCCTGTAGTTGTTTTCTATCTGATGTCCTTGCTTTACTTATTAGACCCTTTATATTGGGTTGGCCAAAAAGTTCATTCGGGGCTTTCACAAGCTATTATGGAAAACCTCAGATGAACTTTTTTGGCCAACCCAATATTACTACAAAAACATTTTTTTAAAAGATTATTTGACTTTGAATTTAAATCCCTTCAGTGCAGTCCACTCTTATCCATATCGCCTTCTGGTTAAAGACTAAACTCCTTAGCATGTCATATCAAATTCTCCCTGACCTGGTCTCTTAGGCCCCATCTCCTTTCATTCCCCACCTAACAGCTCCAGTCATACTAAACTACTAATTTCCTTTCTGGCAAGTTTTTGTCCTGACCTTCATGTTGTTACAGCTCCCTTAGAATCTCCTCCTTCATTATCCACTGGAGGATGTGTCATAATTTCATCTTCTCTGTCATATTCCATTGTCTGCGGTTAAGCCTCTTTCAGGAGTAGGCTATCATTTATTTCTGTTACTGCAATGCCTAACAGTGACTTTCACATAGGAAATGCTCAATAAGAGACTGCTGAATTAATGTACAGACATATCCCAATGATTTCCCTCTGTCTTATTATATGAATTTTGAATAATTTAACTTCTGTTTATACCCTGAATTTTTAAAATGTTTTGATTATGTGTGTTCATGTTTAATTTCTGTCCTTATGTATACAAATTTTTGTGGTCTGAATTTTTCACTTAATCTCATTTATTTAAAAATAGGTATTTAGATATGGACACATATTTTTCAAAATTATGTTGGGGCAGATGCCTGTTACCTCTATTTGGTATGCTTGACTATTTCTTTGTTGTTGAGAATTAAGACAATAACAGTGTTACCCATTATGGTTAACATAGCAATGAACATTAGGGTGGTAATATATTTTTAAAAATTATTCTGGTAAATATCTTTCTTAGGGTACATACCCGAGAAATAGGTTTAGTGGATCAAAGCATGAACTTTTACATGGTTTCAGAGAAGGGGTCAATAAACTCCGGCCTGTGGGTCAAGTGTGGCCCATTGCCTCTTTTTGTGAGTAAAGTTTTATTGTAACACAGCCACACTCATTCATTTAGATATCACCTAGGCCCTCTGTTATATTTCAAGGGCAGAGTTGAGTACTTCAGACCATAAAGCTGAAAATATTTATTATCTGGTTCTTTACAGAAGAAATGGCTAAACTCTGCTTAGAGGCATATTACTCAACTTATTTCTGAGAGGCAGTTTTCACTACTAACAAAGTAAGCATTGACTGATTTCACCATACCTTCACCTGTGATGAGAATTATGATTACAGTAAAACATATATGAATTGCCTTTTCTCCATGATAGTCTCACTCTTTGTACTGAGAGGAAGATTGAGAGATCTAGACTTTGTACCAAGGGGCTTGGAAGCTTAAAAAACTGCCCTGAAGCTTGGCTATATATGATTCCAAAGAAAGTCTATTACTATGGGAGTCACCATATTAGCACTTCAGTGACTGCCAGGTGCTTCCTCTTTCTAGCTAATGAGTTCTATGGAGCCCTCATCCTCATCTAGTTTGCAATGCCAGCAACTATCAGACTTTGTAATATTGTCTACTTTACCATGTTGAACTGTTGCAGATGTTTTGCATTCCAAGAGTACCATTTAATATAGACAAAGGTGCCGTAAAGCAAAATTTAGGTTATTACATAAAGGTCTGCTGACTTGCTTCAGCATGGCATTATGCTGAGATTGCAAGCCAGGTGCAAAGGGGCTATTGCATTTCATCATTTCTGTGTTGCAAAATCAGGTAACATGGGTATATTATAGGTCAGATTATCTTCTTGTAATACAATGTGACCCAATTTGCCAAATAAAAAAGGAATGAAACAGCAGCTTGTAGCAACACCTAAAATATCTTCTGAATCATTATCTCTTTAATGAAAAGCAACACTGGACAATTTCAACGCAAATTGTGGTTTAGCATCTCATTAACTGAATAATGGCTTTTACACATGATGCATTTCTAAGCACATGAAGTGTTACAAAAATGTTACTCCAAAATGAATCAAGAGTCCATTCTTCTATCCATCCTAGATGACAAGTAAGATCTTTCTGTGTTTCATTATTTCACAATAATAATTTGTTTTTTCTTTTTTTCTTTCTTTTTTTTTTTTTTAGTGTGGACCATTTTTAGTCTTTATTGAACTTGTTACAATATTGCTTCTGTTTTATGTTTTGGTTTTTTGGCCACAAGGCATGTAGGATCTTAGCTCCCCAACCAGGGATAGAACCCACACCCCCTGCATTTGAAGGTGAAGTCTTAACCACTGGACCACCAGGGAAGTCCCCCTTGTTTTTTCTTTTATCTTCCACAGATACTAAGTAGAACAGAGTAAGATTTCCAAACAGCCTATTTGCAATATCTCTATGTGTTTAAAAATTTTTTACACTGTGGATTATGTGGCTATTTGATTCTGATTTGCCATTTGACTGGCATATTTTTTCCTTAGGGATTTAGGGGATCGAAAAATAAAAGCGGAGTTGACTTCATGTATGAAAGTCTCCCCAGAACATAAATTACTTCTGGGCATCTCCTAGTGCCAGTAAAACAAATCTCGCAACTTTTTAATTGAAGCCTACTGAGACCAGTATGCCTATTTTTTAGTTCATTTAAAACATCCCCCTCCAGAAGTGATATTTTCCTTTCAGTAATCAAGAAATTACTAGGCTGATTTCACTTCTTTCTCACAAACTTTGCCTTGTGTTCATCAGTCTGGTTCTTTCACCCTGATAAGCCCTGGCTACTGAGGCTGGAATAGCTGTTCCATACCAGGTTTGAATATCTGCAGGCATTTTCCTCCTATTTCACACTGAGTTAGCAATCAATCCCATCTGTTCTTTATCATTAGGATTTCACTATGTGCTCTAAGCCATTCAAGTAAGGTCTTAGACTTTCGAGGCAGCTTTCCAGATAGATAGATACAAATATACATACATACATACACGTACACCTACATATACGCACAGGTTTTTATATCCTATAATTCTCACACAGATTTTAGGTAATATGGATATATAGGCAACTGGAAATAATTATTTGTGAAAAAAACCTCACTTGTATATGCTTATTGCTTTATCATTCTCCATGAAATAGTATCAGATGACGAATTGTTTGATATACCATGTTTATGCTCTTAGTAAAAGACAAGTTGTTTTTCAAAACACTCATGCATCAAGGCCAGGTAATCAATCAGGTGTTAACATTCCTTGATTTTTGCTTCAAGCAATTCTTCACTGGCTTATACAGTATTCTCATATTTGATGTGTTGTCAAAGTCAAGAATAATCAGTACCAAATCCCCCACAGGCCATTTTGTTGGGGTAGTAATGTTAAAATATAGCAGTATATAAATTGGCTAGTGTACGACATGTGTTTCAAATAAAGACAAAAAAACACTACCCAAGAAAGCCCTACAAAATATTGTCTTACTGCTTTATAAATGAAAATAAATGAACTTCACTTAATATTTACTTTAAAATATGAGCAAAGTTGAGCTGTTATGAATCCTTAAGAGTGCTGCTTCATTGTGTATGGTGTGAAGGCCTTTTAATCCAAAACTTTGCTTCACACAATGAAATCTGACTACTTCCACAGGCTAGTACGTTTCAAGAAAATACAATTATTTAATCTTTAATGTATCTCAAATGTTATCTAATATTTGATCCTTTATCCAACTCCTAAGTATCTAAAACTAAATAAGTCTTGATCAAAATACTAGATCTGTTTCCTTAAGAGATTTGATAATACTTTTGTAGAAAATATCATTGCTTATTTTCATTTTTCAGTATTTTAGTAAAACTATAAAAGCTACTCATACCATTTATTAGAGCATAACAAGATGTCCTAAGTTTCTAAAAATAATTTCAAAGAGCTGCATAAGCTCCTTGAAACCATGAATGATGAAGTATGGAAAATCCAAAAAGTATCTACTTTATACAAATTATATTTTCTAACACTTATTAAGATACTCCTAGAATAAGCACCAACTTTAATATATCACGTTTGAAATGCAATTTTTCTGCAAAGCATAGGAATTTACCAACTAAACTTTCCCTACTACTTGTTACAGGGGACTTGCAAATATGTCTCAGTAAAGAGAAAAAAATTATTAATAAAAGCTCTTGAAATAAGATCTATAACTTTTTAAAAGTATGCCTTTTGCTTTAGAATTATTAAAGCATAATTACTGGAACCCTTTAAAGTCAATTTACCTAAATAAGAGCATTATAAAAGCATGAAGAGAGATGACTGTAAAATAATAGGCTCCACTGGTGACTGAGCTCCAGGAGGCAAAACATTTTATGTATACTTTCTTTGATATACCATATCTACGTCTGTTATATAATTTCTCTGGCATGTTTAATTGATCTTTTAGAAAGTTTATAATACTGAATTCGGGAAAAATGTGATTTGAAAGTACAGTTGCATCTGTTACTAGGGGCAATTAACACTTTGAATTTTCCCAAAATTCCATTAGGGAGGATGGAATAGGTCAGAGAAAATTGAAGGGAATAATAGAAGGAGCATAGCAGAAGCTTATAGGCTTTGTTTAGACATCTGGATATAGAAGAAAAACAGCCTGAGTTGACATTCTCCTGTTTTTTTCCAAGTTCTAGTGGAGAGGAAGTCAACATATTGTAAATTGTTTTTCTTCCTAGCTTGTGACATTGAAAAACTCTTACCTCCTAGTTTTGATTCAAGCTAGTCATCCAGCCTCCAAATTTTGGATGAGATGTGACTCATCCCAATTCTTTTTAAGATCCAGTTAGTCACCAAATTCTATGAATTATTCCTTTAAGATATCACTTATCCAAGTTCTTTTCACTTTACTTTCATTGTCAACACCCTAATCCAGTTTCATCACCTAACACAGAGATGAATCAAAGAACTTTGTATGTGTTCTAACTTCAGTCTCCTCCATCTGCTCCATCCTACGTGCAACTGACAGATGAACCTTGCTTAAATCCTTTTTCTAAAAATTTGTGTCATTATCTACTCATCCTTCACAATGAATTTCAACAGTAAATCCTGTAATGTTTCTCTCTCTCTATCCAAACAACCATATATCATACGATTTCTCAAAGATAACTTTAGTTTAACTTATAAAAGCCTTTACATCTCAAGGTTTATATATCTACTGGAAGTTGTTTGGATTTGGCCTATGAATTGAGCTTTAAAGAGATATATTACCATTACTGAAAAATAATTTTTCTATTTGTTCTAAGATTTTTTTCAAGTTTATCTTTTCTTGATATAATGGCTGCATTAATTGTTCCTACAACCATTATCTAGCTTTTGATTTAGAACTATCACCTATTAGTTATCTATTTCCCACTTAATATTTCTCAAGATATAGGTATATTTTAATTTATAGTAAAAGGAACCAAATTTGAAATGTTAAGTGGTTACAAATAGATCTAGATATAATGGGATGTTTTTGTTTCCCAATTATCCAAAAGTTAAACTTTTCTTTTTTTAATAGGTGATTTCACAATATAAGACAGGATTAAGTAGCTATTCCCTGGGCCCAGAGATAGAGGAAAACAGGATGTTTAATTGAATTCATTTGAGTTCAAATCTTTCTAGCTAAACAAATCCCGATATTCTTCCTTTGGAATTTTAGGAAAGAAAATTCAATTAATTAAGTTCAAAATATTACTATGAATAACCAGTGTTATTTTTTGTTGAAAATTAACCTAAGCATATCAAAATAGATTTCTGTTACAGGTTTAATTGTGTCTGCCAAAAAGATACATTGAAATCCTAACTCCCAGTACCTGTGAATATGACCTTATTTGGAAATAGGGTCTTTGCAGATGTAATCAAGTTAAAGTCACATTGAATTAAAGTGACTAATCCAATGACTAGTATCCTTATAAGAAGAGGGACATTTGGACACAGAGTAGGCAGAAATACTGGGAAGAACTCCACGTGACAATGGAGGCAAAGATTAGAGTGATGCACTTAGAAGTCAAGGAATGCCAAGGATTGCCAGAAACCACCAGAAGCTTGGAGAGAGGCATGGAAGAAAATCCTCCTCAGAACTCTCCAGAAGGAACCAACCTTGCCAACATCTTGATTTCGGATTTGTAGCCTCCAGAACTGTAACAAAATAAATTTGTTTTTTTGAGCCACCCAGTTTGTGATAACTTTGCCACAGTAGCTCTAGGAAAGGAAAAATTGATTGTGTATAGCTAAACTACTAATATACCTATCTATCTATGCATTCATCTATCTCTCATCATCAGCGATCAAGCTATTCAAATTCTATCCATCCATCCATCCATCTGTCCGTCTGTCCATCCACCCATCCTAACAAAGAGAACAAATTTTGAAGTCAGTCAAAGCCAAGCTGCAAGATTCTCAGCAAGTTCTTAGTTTTTCAAAGCCTCAGTTTTCTCATCTGAAACATGAATAGGTTTTAGGATTAAATAAAGCTTAGAACAGTACCAGAAACATTAGTAAGGAGTCAATAATTATACACACACACATAAATACATACACAAACACATACATATACACACATATTGTCTGCTTATAACCATGTTCTCTTTATTCCTTAGCAATATCTGCCTAGCTCACTATGTATTTTTCTATATGTCCATATATACATACAAATGCATAAGTGGTTTTGTAGCAGAAACTACAGGTTGTCCTCCAGTATCCACACTTTCCTCCTTCCTTCAGAGCTTCACTAGAGTACATAAAAATCTGGAATAGGGCTTCCCTGGTGGCGCAGCGGTTGAGAGTCCGCCTGCCGATGCAGGGGACATGGGTTCGTGCCCCGGTCCGGGAAGATCCCACATGCCGCGGAGCGGCTGGGCCCATGAGCCATGGCCGCTCAGGAGAGGCCACAGCAGTGAGAGGCCCGCGTACCGCAAAAAAAAAAAAAAAAATCTGGAATAAAAACTGCATTTTCCACCTGCCCAAACTCACAAATTGTGACCATAAAATTCTATTCTAGCCATTAGAATATATGTTAAATTGTTGCATCAACTCTCAGTGAGAATGCTTAAGAGGAGACAGTGCACCTTTCTTTGTCAGATCAGGTCATACTTGCTGGCACCCTATCAGTGTGATTAGCTGGAGTTCAAGTAGTCATTTTGACTATCAGGGGGAAATTGCATGTTGAGAATGGTACAGTGAAAGATAGAGGAAAGATTAATTATAGTTTCTGTCATGGCCACTAATTCTAACAGATGTCCATGTACTAATAACTTGAGAATATTTAAATCTCAGTATAAAATTTCTCATATGAACAATGATATATATAAATGGGTTGACTATAGGAGCTCCTATATGTGTCTATATCTTGTTATCTCCACTATTACTACCCTAGTCCATGATTTTACCATCTCTTTCCTAACCCATTGCAGTTGCCCCCAAGTGGTCTCCCTGCTTTCAGTTTTGTGCAACACCATGGTCTATTTCCTTCATAGTAACTCCTTTTCCTTTTTAAATAATGGGTCAAGTTATATATTTCTCCTTCTTAAGCCACTCCAGTGGCTTCTACTGCACATACATCAAGCTCCTTAAAATTTATGATAAATTCCTTTTTGGTCTGACCTGGTTTTATCCTTTCATTTCATGCAACATGTTCCTTATAGCCAACATGCACACACTCCAGATTTATTTCTGTTTATTGAATATTTAAGGCTCATGTCATGTTACTTTCCTAAAGAGGACTCCTTATCCAAAATTATATCGCCCTCACATAGACACACCTAATCACACTGTACCAGCAATCTCTGTGTCAATACTATGTTTTATATTTTGTATACTGTCTACTTAATACAGTGTAAAATTGCCTTGTGTATGTATGTTTGTACACATATGTGTATATACTTATTTTTTATCAGCCCTAACTGGAGTACAAGCTTTACAAGAACAGAAGCTTATCTATCTTATTTATCTTCTTATCGAAGTTCCTGGAACATATCTGGTATATAATACATGCTCAATAAATATTTGATGAAAGAACAAATGAATGAACTCAAAATTAAGACTTACAGAAAGAGAGATAGAAAAGATGGCGGAAGAGTAAGATGCAGAGATCACCTTCCTCCTCACAGATACACCAAAAATACATATACACGTGGAACAACTCCTACAGAACACCTACTAAACGCTGGCAGAAGACCTCAGACCTCCCAAAAGGCAAGAAACTCCCCACATACCTGAGTAGGGCAAATGAAAAAAGAAAAAACAGAGACAGAAAGATAGGGATGGGACTGGCACCAGTGGAAGGGAGCTGTGAAGGAGGAAAGGTTTCCACACACTAGGAAGCCCCTTCGCGGGCAGAGACTGCGGGTGGCGGAGGGGGGAAGCTTCAGAGTCTCCGAGGAGAGCACAGCAACAGAGGCACGGAGGGCAAAGCGGAGAGATTCCCGCACAGAGGATCGCTGCCGACCAGCACTCACAAGCCCAAGAGGCTTGTCTGCTCACCTGCCGGGGCGGGAGGGGCAGGGACCTGAGGCTCGGGCTTCAGTCGAGCACAGGGAGAGGACTGGGGTTGGTGGAGTGAACACAGCCTGCAGGGGGTTAGTGCACCATGGCTAGCTGGGAGGGAGTCCGGGAAAAGTCTGGACCTGCCGAAGAGGCAAGAGACTTTTTCTTTGCTGTTTGTTTCCTGGTGCGCGAGGAGAGGGGATTAAGAGCGCTGCTTAAAGGAGCTCCAGAAATGGATGCAAGCCACACCTAACAGTGCAGACCCCAGAGACGGGCCTGAGACGCTAAGGCTGCTGCTGCTGCCACCAAGAAGCCTGTGTGCAAGCACAGGTCACTCTCCACACCTCCCCTCCCAGAACCTGTGCAGCCCGCCAACGCCAGGGTCCTGTGATCCAGGGACAACTTCCCTGGGAGAATGCACAGCACGCCTCAGGCTGGTGCAACGTCCCGTTGGCCTCTGCTGCCGCAGGCTCGTCCTGCACTCCATGCCCCTCCCTCCCCCAGGCCTAAGTGAGGCAGACCCCCTAGTCAGCTGCTCCTTTAACCCCGTCCTGTCTGAGTGAAGAACAGACGCCCTCCGGTGACCGACACACAGAGGCGGGGCCAGATCCAAAGCTGACCCCCGGGAGCTGTGCGAAGAAAGAAGAGAAAGGGAAATCTCTCCCAGCAGCCTCAGGAGCAGCGGATTAAATCCCCACAATCAACTTGATGTACCCTGCATCTGCGGAATACATGAATAGACAACAAATCATCCCAAATTGAAGAGGTGGACTTTGAGAGCAAGATTTATTATTTTTTTTCTGCTTTTCCTCTTTTTGTGAGGGTGTATTGTATTCTTCTCTGTGAGATTTTGTTTGTATAGCTTTGCTTTCACCATTTGTCCTAGGGTTCTATCTGTACATTTATTTGTTTGTTTGTTTGTTTTTTAACTTTTAAAAAAATTTTCTATCTTAATAATTATTTTTATTTTAATAACCTTATTTTATTTTATCTAACATTATTCTATTTTATCCTCTTTCTTTTTCTTTCTTTCTCTTTCTTTCCTTCTTTGCTTCTTTCTCCCTCTCTCTCTCTCTCTCTCTCTCTCTCTCTCTCTCTCTCTCTCTCTCTCTCCCCCTTTTATTCTGAGCCGCATGGTTGAAAGCCTCCTGGTGCTGCAGCCAGGAGTCAGTGCTGGGCCTCTGCGGTGGGAGAGCCAAATTCAGAACACTGGTCTACAAGAGACCTCCCAGCTCCACATAATATAAAATGGTGAAAATCTCCCATAGATCTCCATCTCAACACCAGCACCCAGCTTCACTCAATGACCAGCAAGCTACAGTGCTGGACACCCTATGCCAAACAACTAGCAAGACAGGAACACAACCCCACCCATTAGCAGAGAGGCTGCCTAAAATCATAATAAGTCTACAGACACCCCAAAACACACCACCAGATGTGGACCTGCCCACAAGAAAGACAAGATCCAGACTCATCCACCAGAACACAGGCACTAGTCCCCTCCACCAGGAAGCCTACACAACCCACTGAACCAACTTTAGCCACTGGGGACAGACACCAAAAACAACGGGAACTATGAACCTGAAGCCTGAAAAAAGGAGACCTTAAACACAGTAAGATAAGCAAAATGAGAGGACAGAAAAACACACAGCAGATGAAGGAGCAAGATAAAAACCCACCAGACCTAACAAATGAAGAGGAAATAGGCAGTCTACCTGAGAAAGAATTCAGAATAATGATAGTAAATATGATCCAAAACCTGGGAAACAGAATTAACAAGGACCTAGAAGAACTAAAGATGAAACAAGCAACAATGAACAACACAATAAATGAAATTAAAAATACTCTAGATGGGATCAATAGCAGAATAACTAAGGCAGAAGAACAGATAAGTGACCTGGAAGATAAAATAGTGGAAATAACTACTGCAGAACAGAATAAAGAAAAAAGAATGAAAAGAATTAAGGAGAGTCTCAGAGACCTCTGGGACAACATTAAATGCACCAACATTCGAATTATAGGGGTTCCAGAAGAATAAGAGAAAGAAGGGACTGAGAAAATATTTGAAGAGATTATCATTGAAAACTTCCCTAATATGGGAAAGGAAAGAGTTCATCAAGTCCAGGAAGCACAGAGAGTCCCATACAGGATAAATCCAAGGAGAAACACACCAAGACACATACTAATCAAACTATCAAAAATTAAATACAAAGAAAACATATGAAAAGCAGCAAGGAAAAAACAGCAAGTAACAAGGGAATCCCCATAAGGTTAATAGCTGATCTTTCAGCAGAAACCATTCAAGCCAGAAAGGACTGGCAGGACATATTTAAAGTGATGAAGGAGAAAAACCTGCAATCAAGATTACTCTACCCAGCAAGGATCTCATTCAGATTTGATGGAGAAATTAAAACCTTTACAGACAAGCAAAAGCTGAGAGAGTTCAGCACCACCAAAGCAGCTTTACAACAAATGCTAAAGGAACTTCTCTAGGCAAGAAACACAAAAGAAGGAAAAGACCTACAATAACAAACCCAAAACAATTAAGAAAATGGGAATAGGAACATACATATAATCACCTTAAATGTAAACGGATTAAATGCTCCCACCAAAGGACACAGACTGGCTGAATGGATACAAAAACAGATCCATATATATATTGTCTACAAGAGACCCACTTCAGACCTAGAGACACATACAGACTGAAAGTAAGGGGATGGAAAAAGATATTCCATGCAAATGGAAACCAAAAGAAAGCTGGAGTAGCAATTCTCATATCAGACAAAATAGACTTTAAAATAAAGACTATTAGAAGAGACAAAGAAGGACACTACATAATGATCAAGAGGTCGATCCAACAAGATATAACAATTGTAAATATTTATGCACCCAACACAGGATCACCTCAATACATAAGGCAAACACGAACAGCCATAAAAGGGGAAATCGACAGTAACACATTCATAGTAGGGGACCTTAACACCCCACTTTCACCAATGGACAGATCATCCAGAATGAAAATAAATAAGGAAACACAAGCTTTAAATGATACATTAAACAAGATGGACTTAATTGATATTTATAGGACATTCCATTCAAAAACAACAGAATACACATTTTTCTCAAGTGCTCATGGAACATTCTCCAGGATAGATCATATCTTGAGTCACAAATCAAGCCTTGGTAAATTTAAGAAAATTGAAATTGTATCAAGTATCATTTCTGACCACAACACTATGAGACTAGATATCAATTACAGGAAAAGATCTGTAAAAATATACAAACACATGGAGGCTAAACAATACACGACTTAACGATCACTGAAGAAATCAAAGAGGAAATCATAATATACCTAGAAACAAATGACAATGCAGACATGATGACCCAAAACCTATGGGATGCAGCAAAAGCAGTTCTAAGAGGGAAGTTTATAGCAATATAATCCTACCATAAGAAACAGGAAACATCTCGAATAAACAACCTAACCTTGAACCTAAAGCAATTAGAGAAAGAAGAACAAAAAACCCCCAAAGTTAGCAGAAGGAAAGAAATCATAAAGAACAGATCTGAAATAAATGAAAAAGAAATGAAGGAAACAATAGCAAAGATCAATAAAAGTAAAAGCTGGTTCTTTGAGAAGATAAACAAAATTGATAAAGCATTAGCCAGACTCATCAAGAAAAAAAGGGAGAAGACTCAAATCAATAGAATTAGAAATGAAAAAGGAGAGGTAACAACTGACACTGCAGAAATACAAAAGATCATGAGAGATTACTACAAGCAACTCTATGCCAATA